>JAJIZL010020297.1:244891-261511 GCA_023969395.1 Amblyomma maculatum
AAGTTTGTATGTGATGTTCCGAGAAAGAAGTTGGAGTCAGCGCCGGTCCTGTGTGTCTATTTGTGCCTATTTGTGTCTTTTTGCGCTATTAACCTTTCCTTTATGTGACTATGCCCCAACTAGCCCAGCAATCAGCTTAAATTGCATTGCAGGTTTACCACTGTATCTTTACCTGCTGTATATTGTCTTGCGCCTCCTCTACGACAAGCTACGGTAGACTTAGAAGCAGCTTTGGCTTATACTTAGTGGTATACTTAATATAACGCGTTTCTAAAATATATTTTAATGATCACGTACATTTATTATAGCATACGCGATTACGCATTTCTATTTTTTAATTACTCTTTCATTCATTAGGGCTTGCAAATACAGGACTATTTTTTTAGCCAGAATAACACTATCGAGAAGCTACATTTTATTATCCTCCTTGCGAAAACACCGACTGAATATGACAGTTCACCGAGATGCCCCTATGACATTCCTCGAGGCTACAGTCGTACAACTGCAAGCAATATTTGGCGCAAAGAAAGAATGCAATAAATTAGTGAATTCACCTAGGTTAGCTATCTAAGTGGATTTACTGAATGCTTTTCAGCAAAAAACCGATATACGAGCTTCACTTGCGGCCGCACAATGAGGAACATGCTGCTCGAAGCATGAAAATTCTGTGAAGAACTCGAAGACATCAATGCCAACAAATTTGTGAAAGTGACGTCACATAAATGTTCATCGCCCTTTACCCGTTGGCGACAAAGGCAAGCACGGCTTCGGCGAAGCCTCTCGCTCCGGCTGGCTCGAGGTAGTCCTCGGCGCCAAAATGGAAGGCGGCGTCGAAGTCGTCGTTGTGCTGTGGCGCCTGCGCTGGCGTGACAGCTTCGTGATCGACTAGGCCGAACTCATAGACGTGTACGAGCGCCGTGTCCGATAAGTACTCGGCGAAGGCCAACGCAGGGCAGACGTAGAGAGCCTCGTCTAGTAGTGCGCCATAGTGTCGAAACACGCGGCCAGCGTCGTTGAGCGACTCCAGGTCCGTGTGAAGGTTCTCGACCTCCAGGATCTCTTCGCTGAAGATGAACGTGAAGAGAGCTGAGGCGGTTCCACGGTGCTGGTCTGGCGTGAAGTGAGCCCACGAGCTGTTTGTAGAGGCGTCTAGGAAGCGTGCAAAGAAGTGCGTCCCTTCGCCCCGGTTGAAGCCCATCAGTACCGACAGAGGAGCCGGAGGCCGAGAGGCCGAAGCTAGCGCGGAGCTTCCAGAGACCAGCACAGGCCTCTTCTCGGAAGCCAGCACCTGGAAGCATAATCGTCAAAATAGACACTATTCTTGGTCTGACTATACACCATCCGACAAGGGCCTCTTCCATAGTCACCAAGCTAGCACTGTGCTATGGTAGGTGCGGCCACGTTATCCGCGCAGATGTTCTAGATTCATCAGTCCACCTAACTGTCTGCTACTCCATGCTTTGTTTTCATTCTAATGGAATCCTGGTAGCTGTCCCAGGCGGCGATTCGCTAATAACTTGACTTTGCACTACATGCCCTGGCCATGCCCTTTCATTATTGCGGATTTAAAGCAGGATCTCATTAACTCATCTTTATTTTCCTGGCGCAGTCTACTCTCTTCCTCTTAACGTAATACCTAAAATTTTTCTTTCCATAGCTCGCTGTGTTGTCCTCAATTTAAGTTGAGACCGTTTCCTCGTTAAACTACATTTTGGTGCCCCATGGTGGGTAGCGGTAAGATAAAACTGATATATATGTACTTCTTGAGCAATACCTAGTAAACTGTAAACCATCCTTTTAAAGTAGTGTCACAAGCTGCCTCACCTATACAGCGGAAGCTGGGGGACATTCTACCTCAGAGATAGAGCGAAACTCACGGGACCTCGCTGCTCCTCTGAGCATGACTCGACAAGCCGATGGGGCAGCGACCGCGCGTCCTTGACGCGGGCGCTGCGTAGACAGCCGAGAGCATAAAAACGCATACAGCATTACGCCCGCACCAGTGCGCTCTGGGAAGATTCAGACTTCCGGGCCACTCTCGTGGCCGCTCCGGGAAAGCGTATTGTGTTTCCTCGGGCCCGCGATCGACGCATCGTTCCTCTCATCTGTACTGCCGCCAATACCGATAAACTTAGCGTTCGACGCCTCAACTAACAAGAAAGCCGTGAGAATTCCTTTTCGCCACAGACTGTTTAATCGAACATTATTTTCGCTTTTGTTAACTTTACCTGACTTAGTATTATTTACGCTGTGTTTTCTATGTGACTTTTGACCATACTTATTCTATCTAGAATACTTGCTTTGTTATCTTATAGTCTTCTTTTTATCGCAGCGTTTTGTTCATTGTCGGGTTTTCCTCTTGTCATTTAAATAGTCGTCGTTTGTCAGTATCTTGTCGTGGCGTTTTATTTTTTTTTCATTGTATTCTATTTTTATGCAGTGTAATTTGGACTACTGTTTATAAGCATTCAATTGTTTGTAAAAGAAAGTGACCTTATTTGAACTTATTCCTCAATCGCACACCGACACACGTACTTCACGAGTTGACCAGTCTAACTTTTATATGTGTTCTCAAACCTCATAGAGGGACGAAGGGTAACCGTAAAGGGGATCCCGCGCCTCTTTTGACCGTAAAGGCGGGGGGTTGTGACAAGTAGCCAAGTACGCTTCGTTGAAGATTCATGTATGGATTAAAGATGGGAAGGAGGAAGACGACGGCTCAGAGGCTCGGACGGGGGGTAGTCTCGTGAAGAGAACTGAGCGCCATATTGACAGCCAGGATAAATGCTTTTTATACGCGGCTGACGTGCCTTCCTTCTTCACGCTTCAGCCTACTTTTATGGTTCGTTATTTCCCTCTCATGGTCGAGATCTGTGGCCACTACCTGCACTAAGCAGGTGTATTGTTTAACCACTCTCAGTGCCTCGCTACCTGTCGTAAATGTGCTTTTCGACCAAAGACTGCTGAATATTTCTTTAGTTTTCCGCATATTAACTTTTTTTTTTCCAATTTACTTTTCTGGTTTGTCTGCCTAGGCCACTGAGCATGTTTTGCAGTTAGTTCCCTCAGTTACTAAGTGAGAAATGTCATTCGCGCAGCTTCTTAGCGCATATTCAATAACTTTAGCGCGGTTGAAAGCGTTTTCTTACGTTACTCTGCTGCTCCCCTCATCCTGTCCACGAAAGCGGTCAGTGAAGGGGGAGGGGGGGGGGTGATCTCCGGACAGTCAGCACACAACATAGTTAAGTGACATCTTTGTGGGCTGCTTCGCTGTGTCTTCAAATTTATTAACACATTTTCATATCGTGCTGCTAATAGACTTGCAAGGGGTGCGCCCCTTTAATTCTTTACAACTTTATGATCACTCATAGACATCCCTTTTTCTTATCTTCCTTCCTATATTCAGACCCCATGAATGGAACCTGTTCATTTCCCACGCTGACGTGCCACTGAATGACCATGTGAGCTAGGTAGAACTGTCACAAATATATACCTCTGTTCCTGAAGCTTTTCCGTGCCCCACGCTCACGCCCTTCCTGCCGTGCAGCCGCGAATATTCACGGGAAAATGAGAAGGGAGTAATCTACCGATGCGGTAGGGAATACGTGTGGCATTGATGCAGCATTGCATTGAGAGCCATGTAAACGCAGTGAGAACTGTGGCCAACCAACCTTGGGATCGACGGGCACCAGCGAGTCCCCGTACGTGGGTAGGAAGGGACTGAGAGTCTGCACGAAGTATTCGTCAACAGGCAGCGCCACCAGCGCAGCCGCGTATGCCGCCTGGAGACAGGCGAGGGCGCGACGCTCGTCCTCCGCCTCGTCGGGCGAGGTGCACAACTTGGCTACGACCAGCCGCACATTTTCGGCATCGGCGCACTCGCCCAGGCACGACAATGGGGAACCTCCCTGCGCACAACGGGAGTGAACTCCACTGAGCGCACCGCCGTGATTCCAACTCACGAGGCAACATATAACAGGACTCTGAGAGAGTTCTCGCGAGTATTTGTGGGACTTCAATCTTTATGTTGGCTCTTGGGACATGATCTACAGCCAGTAATTCCATTAAAGACCTTGTTCCTTCTCCGAGAGGATGCCTCGAGTGCTTATTTAGGTAATCTTTGTCTGGGTCCAGATTAGTCGCAGTGAAGGCCAAACGAACCTCTGTGTTCCGCTAAGCATCTGGCGAAGGAAGGTATGACAAAATGAGGTTGATTAGCTTTGCCGAGCAACTGTCGACTCCCATTAGATGATCTTCCAAAGAAGGGACTGACGCTGTGGTGCTTTGGCTTTCGTACATCTTCACTAGGCGTGGACGAATGGGCGCACGGAGTTGCTCACTTAATGTCCGCATTGCAGCACGTAAAAGAACAAGTCCCCAGGTGACCCATGCACAATCATTCTGCTCTTTCCTGACGAGCCCAACGATAAGAATTCGGTGGTCTTGGCAGTTCTCATGCAGGTATAAACAGAGCACACTCAGCCCGTTTTCGGAAGAAAAAAAAAAGAAATAAACAAGAAAAAGCCATGCATGCTATATAATTTTTCCAGTGACAAAACCATTTCACTTTCCTCACCGGACTTGTGCCTGAGGCTCCCAGCGGACAAAGGTGTCGTTAGGTAAGAAGGCCTTAAGAGGAAAATGAAAAGGCAGCTCAAGTGAAAGGTTTTGTTCAAGCGCACTGTAAAAGAAGGGATTCACAAAGACAGGGACGAGGCACGCAACGTGGAGAAACTTAGACGCTACATGTTTTTCCCTGTGCATTTTCGTGCTTGTATTTCCTAGATGCCCTTTTTCCTGTCGTGATTTCTGTGTTTCTTCAAACAAGTGAATGCAATTGCTGAACGAAGTTGTATTGAGAAACTTGACACGATTAATCAAGGAATCGGTGCAAGCAGAGCAGATTTTGGTGCAACCTGCACTAAGATCTTTAAATAGAAGAAAGAATATCGACGGTCACTCTGCTGTGTAGTTTAGGATAACGAGAAAAAAATCTGTCTATTGAAATCGAAAAACTGCTTCCCGAAAGAACGATGAGCTAAGTTAGCGCGAGATTGTAAACATCGTTTGCACATTCATTCGATATTACAATTATTAAATTGCTTTTAAAAGCGAGAAGACGCTGGGCATCCTGCCTGTAAGTGCTCGCACTTTTGCCTGTGAGATACACTCGCGGAGTCCCACCTGCAGCACGACTCTGGAGAAGAGTGCGCTCCCCCCGAGTGGCGACAGGATGTGCAGACCAGCGCTGATGGCCCCGGCGTCCACTCCCCAGAGTACAATGCTGCGGGGGTCTCCGCCGAATGCGGCCGCATTCCCTTTGATCCACTGCAGGGCAAGGTGCTGGTCCCAGAGACCCTGGTTTCCCGGAAAGCCTGTGACGTTGGCGTACAGGAAGCCGAACACGCCAAGCCTGCAACATGTATCAGGTACATAAGGGGCAAACCAGGTGGCGCCTTTTTTCCTTTTTTTTTTTTCAGGACAGCGACTAATTCATTGGCGAGAGCACTGCATCACGCTTTCTTTGAGATAAGCAACGTAGTTACATCCCCGGAACGCCGAAATAAAAAAATACAAGTGTTTAAGTGGAGGCCTATGGCAATATTATATTGATACTAGGACATGTACCATTTGCGCCTGTGGATTCCAAGCGCGTATGCGCCAGTCGTGTAAGTAATAGCCATTAGCCTCGGAACTTGTAATCTGTAATGCCTATGGGCGCCAAACACTGCAGGAGCTAAGTGAAATGATGCCACACACCCTGGAAAGGGAGTAAGTATGCACGAATGCCTAAATAATAACAACATAACGCTTACAGTGATCTCTTGTTTGTGCCTCCTCTACTAATTCTTGCTATCCACTGTCTCAACATGAACTACTAACAACGACTGTAAGGCGGTCTTGTTTAAGTCGTAGCCGGTATTTATAGCACTAATTCCCGCCTACACCTTGATAATGAATATCCCACTATTTCATCGCGCAGTAATCTAATCAAATTTCTTACTTGAAGATATAGCCTCATGAAAAAATATTAAAGTACTCAGAGAAAACTTAACTGCCAATTTAGCTAAAACATCAGCTAACCGAAACATCTTAATTCAATTGTTTAAATTTTTCCTAATTAAATTTTTCCACCACTCAGGACCCCTTCCTCTCCAGGGAAGTCACTCTAGCATCTGAACTCCAAGACGGTTATCAGATGGAAGGGAAAGAGCAAACTGATTAGCAACCTGAAGTGGGAATGGTATTAGTCTGACGTTTCAGTGCCAGTGGAGGACATTTGTAGCCGTATGACTGCGGTTAGTTGGATCATCATCATCATCATCACCATCATCATCATCATCATCATCATCAGCCTGACTATACCCACTGCAGAGCGAAGGCCTCTCCCATATTTCTCCAATTAACCCGGTTCTGGGCTAGCTGCATCCACTTGACCCTTGCGAACTTCTTAACCTCATCCGCCCACCTAACTTGCTGCCGCCCCCTGCTACGCTTTCTTTCCTTTGATTGGTTGGATGCTAATTATTAATTACTCCAGATTACAAATTTTACTGCATCAAGGGAAATTTCCCAAACTATTGGACATACACATACTATGCCACTCCACTACTCTAGTGGCAGAATGCGGTGTTGCTCACAACGAGCTTTCAATGCATTGGTCGTGTAGGATCAATTGGCTGCCACCGAATGGATTTGCGGCTCGTAATCGCAAAGTGCAAGCGGGCTTGTGAGCAGGCGCTGTGGCGGCTTTGAATGACATTTACGGGTATCGCCCAATAAGAGTGCGGTGGGCTTTTTCACTGAGGCTTTTGAAAGCTCTTGTCTCGCTTGGTTCTCCTGTTCGTCCCGTGTCACTCTGTCCAAAGCGGAATCTACTCAGCGAATACGAGCGTAGCGGACCTGTAGTTGGGCACGGCTACAACGCAGTCGCAGCGCACCGCCATCAGGGCCCCGTCGTACTGGCGCAACCTGTTGGAGCCGTGCGTGAAGTGCCCTCCGTGCAGGAGTACAACCACGGGACGCAGCTTGGCCGGGCTCAGGCTGGGCGTCCACAGGTTGACGTGCAGGCAGTCTTCGGTCCAGTCGGCGTTCTCCTTGCCCCGTTGCCGCTCGTGCACGCGCAGCCATTGGGGAGGGCACGGCGGCGCCTGCAATCAGAGAGCACCATAAAAATCTAAAAACAAAAGTTTGAAATGTGTGCGCAGTTAGACTTCTTCAGACTGCATAACGTTAAGACAGGCTTCACAGTGGAGGGCTCTGATTGCATCAGACCCTCTGGGGTCTTTTTAACGCATTATGACGTAATCATAAAACACGGGCTAATACAGAATGCGATCAGTGCAGCAGACACGATCATGCGGACCAAGGTTTGTTACTTCTGTCAAACCTTAATGCTGAAAGGGAGAGATCATTTTTTATCGGGCGAGAAAGTTTCGATTGGAAGATCACGCTAGCCGTCATTTTATTCACGAATACGTGTCAATAAATTCGACAGGTAAAAAGACAGTTCCTTCAAACCATTTCCTATAGAAGTGTTAGCCATGAACATATTCATTATCCAGGACGTCAGATATAGCGGGTTGCTCCAGTAACGTAGCACTGAAGCACGGCAGTACGCAATGGATTTTTTCTTTTGCTCGACAGAGATGCTAGTTTGCACAGCAGCACACGTTGTGCGAGAAGTTGAAAAAATTAACAAGACGATTACGATACTCGAAAATGAAAAATTTAAGCGCAGCAGTTTAGGTATTTGATTCACAGTGGATAGCACATCGAATACCGAACATGCAGTATACTGCATTACGGCGGTAGCGCTTGGCCACTGCTTCGGCCATCCACGAAATCTCAATCTCGGCGCTGCGGTCCCGCAAGTTCTACTGAGACGATACTTTTCGCAATAGCAGCAGACCCGAGGGCGGAGAGCCGCACCACTCCTCCTAGTCTACCCTGTCTGACCATCTGCTGCCCCGTCTCCTTTCCGCTATTCTCGTACTTTCATCTTTCGCTGGTCCCCTCGTTCGCTTTTGGCCTTTCCGCCCTACTTTCATTCGCCTCTTCGCTCCTCTTATGCTCTGCCGGCTACACCGACGCTCAAACCAGGAAAAAACACTTCGGAGCTGCGTTCCTAAAGAAGTGCCATCTGTCAGTGTGATTAAACTAAAGAGCATACTACGCAATACATTGAAACTTCTTAGAATATAACACACATAAATAAATGCAATGATTTATACCAAGAAATCTAAGGCACATAAATATATTGAACGACATAAATTACGAATACGCTATGCACAAAAAAGGACAGGAAGTTAAGGGATCAGCGCTGGCAAAGATGCTAGGTGGTCGATGTGTTATGCGAAATAAAATGAAAGTGTGGAGCTATGTGGGCTGGGCACTACGAAACTTAAGGTAAGGAGAAAAAGATCTACTGTGGCAAATATTGATTGGTTTCGGGTACTAAAAGATGTTATCGTTCTATAAGCAAGCGTTTCGTCTAAAGTGCTATGTGCCATCCATGTGTATGGGGCTTTTCGCAATGATGGTACTGCTGACTTAGTATATGGCACCTGAACTACGCTAAGTTTTCTGAGCTAGCGACGCCTAATTGTCTCCGAACCGAGCACGTATGAACTTTGTAGACATTGTAATAATTTATATACTTTCATTTACGTATCAGAAAACAAGTTTTAAGAACTTCCAGAAAATTTCCAAGCTACCGAATCCTAACAAAAAGCTCACAGACACGCCTAATTGCATAGTGGCAATACGATAACAGAAGCTAGTGATGCCTTCACACCGCGTTTTGTGTCGTTCTTCCGTGGTTGTGTTTGCGGACCTCCCCGTGTCTGTGTGCACGAAACCAGACGTCTCTTGGGGGATCTAACTGTTAGATAGATGTTTCCCCAAGATGCCTAGAGGGGGGACACGGTGGTAGGGAACACATATCGAAACGCGTCTTTGTCACTTCCGGTCGGTGACGTCACCTTCAGGTCAGGAAATTACACAACTAAGGACGTAATCACACCCCTATGAGATTTGTAATGCTCTCATATTATTGAGTGCTGTAAGATTTAGTCGTTTATTCACTTCACAGCAGTTACAAACGGTGAGCGGTGTTACTGTGCAGTGACTGGGACGCCTGTCCAACAACACAAACTAGCCAAAGTTGCTGCGTGGCTGTTACAATCCCTCTCTCAGCAGTGAGCTAGTGTTATTTGCCCGGATAACGCCGGCTGTGGCAGCCCCGAATTGCAAAATTTGTAGTTTCGAGTCGGTATTTGACATTTCAGTGGTAAAAATTGAACCGACGGCCTCCACTATGCAACCCCTCACACCTACCAGAGCACCACGTGGGAAGGAATTAGTCTATCGCACCCGATTCTCTTTTCGTAGGGGGGGGGGGGGGGGGGGGGGGCGGAGTCTAACCTTAAAGGTGGCCCTGAGCTCCCCTTGCCAGGGGCGTACAGGCGTCGGCTTTTGGAAGCGAGCGGCTCCCAGCGGCGGTTCGGCGTATGGAATTCCGTAGAAGGCGAGCACGCTGCTATTGCCCGCGTCGATCCACACTCCACGCAAGCTGCCGCTGCTCGTCACCACCGAATGGCTCAGTTCAGCCAAGCTACGCATCGACGGCCCTTGTCCTCCTCGCCGCCCCAGATACACGATCCAGAGCGCCAGGGCCGCGGCCGTAATGCAACACACCACCATACCTACGAGAGGAAAAAATGCCAAAAGCTGAGTCACTAATTTGGCAGCGCAGCGTCTTTGCTGAGCTATCGGATACGATTATTCACTGAATGGTTGAGCTGATTTGATCATTGCCACAAAACACTGCCGTAAACGTACCTGGCAGTTAAGAGCAATGTGGCCATTGATGTTATAACTACACGAAGCGCAGGGCATGCTTACATCTTGTCTTCCTCTTGTCCGGTATTGCGTGTGAATTCATTTTCGCTACGTCACCAGAATTACACAGGCGCACCGAAGTGATGATCAAGTGATCCCTGCTAAACCCCTGTGCTTATACGTTTATACCAGCGTACCGACATACATGCCTAACACCGCGAAACGCGTGCCAACGCACGCAATACAGCTAGCGTTGTAAGGCATATAGGCTTTAGAGGGCACCCACGAGATCGAATACAAGTAAAATCTCCCCGGATCAACAAAGGAGTACTTGATACCGGGAACCTCGTGAAGGGAATCACAATGACAGGTAAACTTACTCGAGGTTCTATCAGGCGGCGCCCTCTGGTTTGTCTGATTCTGCATTAATATTAAAAATAGCCCTGGAGGAGAGCTTGTAGGTGTGCTGCATGTGACACGTGTCAAGATTGTAGACTTGGGTAGCGTCCTTTATTGTACGCGGGAGCAAGTTGCAAAAGCAAATAAAAAAATGTACGCTTCCAGCCGTAAACTTGGTCGTCACATGGCGGACAATGTAAACAATGTACTATACTAACGGAATTTGGACTGAGCGACAATTTCAGAAAGAAGAGGTGCAGCTGTGGCAGCGTAGACTTACAGCCGTATTCGAGAATCAGTGCCCACTCCTTGCCCTCTTTCTCCTCTTCACAGGCCCCGGTGGTTTCATGCTGGTCACTCAGGCTGGACTCCCGATGCACGGCGTGGATAGCGTAATTGCCAGAAGGCGGTCGCCTGCTGGACAGACTCGTGTCCGAACGCGACCGCATGTCCGCCGTCTACGATATGTCTTCGTCTTCTTTCTGTTACGTCTCGGGTGACACGCGCTCGGACTTGGCTCGCAACGATGATGATGTGAAACATCAATTTAGCCCCCTAAAACATCTACTGTATCGGGTAGGAGCCTTATAGTTTAGGGCTATTGCAGTCGCTGGTGTCAGCCTTTCCCAGTCTACCAAATTCAGTTAGGTAGCGCTGAGAAGTGCAGACTGTAACCCTGTCGCTTGACCAAGACGTTTTCACGGTTCTTATCTTTGTTTCAATATTTCAGTGTATCAGTACAAACGACTTTGAGCTCCTATTTTTTTTTTCAATCGGAAAGAGGATTAGGCACGACGCAGAACGTATGGCAAAAAAAAAAAAAAGAAAAAGAAAAATTGGGGATTCTATTTATCTTCGCGTCTCAGGGTTTGACTCAATAACTTTAACGGTATGTAGGTCCCCATGGGGATACTCGTTGGCGTACATGTAGCTCGCTTAATCTCCCCTCCCTGAATGTGTGCCTCTATTATCCCGTACGCACTCTTTAGCGTAAAGAGCCGTAAGATGCCGCATCATGTGGAAGACCACCCTACATAGACATTAGGTGCCGCCTTACGAACATGCATGCCTATATGTAGTGAAGAGGTATCTTGTCCGACTCGAAATGCAGGGCTTCTGGATGGTTCGATTGCCCTAGCACTCCATTTCAAAGGAGGAATCTGAATTGGCAGCTCCTGTCGAGTCGGCCATGTCGTGTTATTGCGTGACGTCGCAGAATAGTTACGACGCAATCAGTGCCAGGCCATGCATGCTACCAGCTGCCATTTGTCAGAGCCATGCCTTTGATTTGTCGCTCACAACGCCGGCACTGGAGTTTCTGGAGAACTGGACCTTTACCGCTGTCGCATTGAAATTTGCTGCAGCCGCTTCTTCAAACATGTGCAAAAGAATGCTGCCCCATGTGGCAGTGATTTTCTTTGCAAACAAATGCCACGGGCAAATCTGCCCATGGTAATGCAGTTCGTCAACACATCACCTCGAGCAACGAAGTCTCGCCTGTTTTCTTGAGCGCTAACGACGGCAAGACACCGAGTGCGTTTTTTACGCTTAATGTTGAGTTCGTATCTCGTGAAGTATCGTGATGGGAGTCACAATAAATCCCTTCAATAACATCCTTTTGAACTCATTTTTACCAAAAACCTGCACTGAATGGAACCGCCTTCCCTCTCCATTGCCTCAATTGTGGACGCACCATCCTTCAAGACTGCACTAATTGACTACCTTTTGTAATTGCACCATTGCTATTATTAATTGGTCTGAATTTAGTACTTTTTTATATGTTTCCTCTTATTTTGAATTGTACCCATCCCCCCTTTAACGCCTTTGGGTCCTGAGGGTATTGAAATAAATAAATTAACTCTACGGCCGCATGCTATTCAGTACGAACACGTCACATGCAAACAGGAGCGTTTTGTGCAGTATTCACCTGAAGAAACTCGTGGAGTTTTCTGAGCACTCGTGTGGTGCCGCAGGTTCAATCGGCTGTGCCACTCGTACAGTGCTGTATATTCAGCTGGGACGAGAACGCCAGAAGTGCGTAGCACCGCCTTATCATGGGAGGCCGACAGCGGTGCAGTCCCACCATGAAACGCGAGGTAACAGGCACCGAGAGCAGATAATAAGATAGTAAGGACGACTTAGGTTCAGGTGTCCACAGAGCAAGTGTGACAGATACTGCGCCTTTCCCTTCCTGTGAACCAATTATTATTATTAAGGATGACCTCCGTTTTTGTATTCAGTATCGGGGGCCACGGCGGGCAGGGGGTATGAAAAGGGAAGGCACTTTGCAAGTGGATTGAACGTTCGGCTAAACATATATACAGGGACGATCTACTGGTGTCGTATTTGACGTTACTTCCTGTCCAACAACGCGGAGGCATGTGCTCGGAGCGCCGTGCTGTATACATTGCGTCCTGTCCCTTTCCACCAATATATGCCTCACTTGTACTTTGGCTTCAAGAACTGCGGAAATAACTTGAGAAATCAAGACCCACAAACTAATACAGGGCTTCATTAGACGAATGAATTATTAACAGTACTGCGCAGTAATCAAACTGTTAAACTGTTTCACTGCACGTGTAAACGCACGAACGGATAACAGTTAGTGACGACATGCCGATCTTCAAACATTTTTGGTATTTATTTATTTATTGTACAATACTGTCAACCCTCATACTTGGCTTCTTACAGAGAGGGTATGAAAAACTTTATAGAAAAACATCATTATTCACAAGCGCTGAATACATCAGCAGCAAACGGTACACTCAGTCAAGCATCAAATAGTATTTTCAAGCATATATTTTTCAAAAGATCATACGAATTCACGCAGATCACTCTCTTGCACAACACTCATTGGCAAGTCATTCAACATTTCAATTACATGGTCGTAAGAAGGAATGCCTGAAAGTTCCACTACTGGCATAGTACGGCTGAATTATCCGACTATGATTTCTTATAAAACTCCGTTAGCCTGGTGCTTGTATGTATTTTTCCTTCTGTATATTGATCTGTCCTTGGAGGATCTGGAATCATAGCTTCAGCCGATTTTTTTTTTGTCTACGTGTTTCTAATAAATCCAGGTTACAGGAAGAGAGCATGCCTGCAACTGACTCTGTCCTATATCAGCCGCATATAAAGTGTACTGCGTACCTCTCAACTCTTTCTAATTGTTTCTTCAAATAATTATAATTAGGACTCAATACAACTGACGCATACTCAAGGAATGACCTCAAAAAAGCTTTATATGTAATTAGTCTTATAACCCGTGTAGCATGCTCCATTTTTTTTTCTCAGGAAATATAACCTCTGGTATACTTTAGAATATACCTCTTCGATATGTGTGCCCCAATTTAAATTTTGTGTTATTGTCATTCCTAGATACTTAAACTGAGTTACATTTGGCAAACGATTGTCACCAATGAAATATGGAAACGAAAGAACAGACTTCTTTGTTATAATGTGCGTGTATGGTGATTTCGAATAATTTATTTCCATGTTCCATTTTTTGCACAATTCGCCCAATGCCTGAAAAGAGTTGTTAATTCTAAGCTGGCCGTCACTGTTTCTAACTGTATAATAAATTAAACAGTCATCTGCGAATAACTTTAGTCGTACATTTGGTTCCACGACAGCAGAGATATCATAAATTTACACCAAAAATAACAACGGTCCCAGAACAGAACCCTGCGGAACTCCTGAGAGCACTGCTAGTGAGCCGGGCACATAACCATCCCCTCTGACAACCTGGTTAAGATTAGTTAGGTATGCTTTAATCCATTTGACAATATTCGTACTAATTCCAGCTCTTTCCAGTTTAAAACTTAATTTATTGTGCGGCACTTTATCAAACGCTTTCGCAAAATCTACAGCGTTACGTCAATCTGCTGCTTCCCATCAATCGTCATTGCCAAATAATAAATTGTCTCTACGAGTTGTGTCGTGGTGAAAGGCCTGCTCTGAATCCGTGTTAATGAGGGTAAAGTACAGAGCTTGTTTCTACGTGATGAAAGATGTTCTTCGCTATAATATGTTCCATAAGCTTACAAGAAATTGATGTAAGAGATATTGGCAGTAGCTATATACAAGTGCTCGGTTGCCCCCTTTAAACACTGGAATTACTAATGCATTTCGTCAATCTTGTGGCACACAATGGGTGTGCAAGGAGTTTTGAAAAGTAAGTTTAAGGCATCGCGAAGCCCATTCGGTATATTTTCGGAGAAAAAATAATAGCACATAACAGAAATGTTTCATTCAATACAATTCAATTCAGTTTATTTCCGTCAAAGGCAACTCGCAGCAGAGAAACGGGATGAACTAGCGTGCTTCAAGTCCTTCTGCCTACAAATATGGAGACGAGTGAATCGCACGTCCCTGCGGTTCATATTTCAAAGGTTCCAAAGCTCACCTACAAAAAAAAAAAGAAAAAAAAAGACAATGTTGCAGGACAAGACTCGAAATTTATGACACAGAGCAATTGTGCGGATAATGCTTTTATCCCGACACAAACACCATGGAAAAAAGCGAATTCACGACGCCACTGGCGACTGTGTACATAAACGCATGTATGCGGCAAGCAGCCTGCGCGAGTTGCTCTATCACTTCCGATTTCACTTAGAAATACGCCAGCAGCTGCACGGCCTTCGCTTTGCACGCCGCCTAAAGTCAGGGCTGTCCAGAAAGACGATTAATGCTGAGCGGCTTTTCATTTTTTGCAGCGACTCTGCTACTCAACATACATTTGTCTTAAAGATAAATGAGTAATCATTGCTTAAAAATATTAGATGCATGTAGGAAGCATCATATCGGTCCCAGTGCGCTCAGCACTGCAGTTATTGTCATGTGCGTAAATATCCAGGGTGATTGTAGAGATATTCCGCGGTGGACCCCTAACAGACTCTATTCAAATACCATTACGATTACGATATTCGCGAGCCTATAGTTGCATCTCGAACTACCCCAGTGGTCCCTGCCTTACCTCTGCCTCGTCCAACCAATTCCTTGGCAATATCATTGCGGAATCATCGAATCTGATTCTCCTCTCAGTGGAGTATAGTTATGATGACTATTCTTTGGATAAAACAACTGCCAGTAAGTATGGCCAGCGCCACCAGGGGCACACATCAGCCCTTCTGGTTGCAGTGCAGCGTCGTCGCTTTCTTGCTTCGTCCAAGTGCATATTCGCGCTTCTGTCTCCAAAGCAACCTTATTTCAATTCCGATGATTATCGAGACCTAGAAATAATTAAAAAGTCTCAAGTGTCGTCCGCCAGCCTTGATTTAAAGCTGCAGCATGAACAAATCAGAGATTACATCGGTTGTTGGTGAAGAAAAACAGGCCTCGATCTTCATGACTCTTTTACGACGTAAAACTAGTAAACAAACGGGAACGCTCACTGGAAGAAATAGACATACACTTTTGCAACAGAAAACCAATTGACGTTGAAGTGATTCTGGAAGAATTAAGAAGTCTTGAAAACCGTGCATGAATCATGCGCCGACGTTTAACGCTACCAATTTTTCACGTGGTTAAAATGGGCCTCTCAGCCCTTCAGCCAGTTAAGACCTACGTGCTCCAAACAATTTTATAAATATATACGCAAGCTGTGTAGGCCAGCAAAACTGTTAATGGAGGCTGCTGTTCAGATCGAGTAAAGGCATTTTGTGCAACGAACGAGCCAACAGTATATTTCCACCACATTGTACAGGGTATACACAAAAATAAAACACCAGTCGCAACCAATCAACACCAATTGCCCACTAAAACACTGCGCCTACCGCGACTGCTGTTTTTGGGTGACTGCTCGCTTTCTTTGGATTTGCGCTATGCCTAAGTGATCGCTATACAACAACAGTCTAGTTTTATCAGCAGTGTTCCCAAGCAGGTTGCCTCCACCTCGACATCTTCGACTGTAGCAGCCACTGTCCCGAAGGCGCGCAGATTTACTTCCAGGGAAAGTTATACCCTCGTAAGAAAAACCTTTGAACACGATATTTTGGTCCTCATTTCTGTGCTAGTCGTAAAAAGGCTCTCTGAGATTTCACTACCACCGGCAGCAGTTCTCCGCACTCGCCCGTGCATCATGTAAACATTCCAGCGTACGTTCAATATTTTTAGTTATGCAGCTGGAAATAACTAATCGGTGTATGCTTACGAATCTGGTAATGTTCATACGTAGGAACATTTGAAGTGAGCTTTCCGAAGGCAGATTGAAAGCCAAGAGCGAGCATAATGACCAACGGAGAATCTGCCTTAAAGTTCACGCTGAAATAATAGAACACTTGGGAAGCTGTAAGCATCCAGCAAATATACATAACGACAAAGGCTGTCAAAGGACACACACACACACACACACACACACACACACACACACACACACAC
>JAJIZL010020297.1:261911-308404 GCA_023969395.1 Amblyomma maculatum
TATATATAACTTGGTCTTTCACTCTAGGCAAGGGAAGTAAAAGCTTTGTCTTTGCGAGGAGCGCGAACATTGTCCACAAAAGTTGATCCGATGTGCAGAGTCAGAATTCAAGGGCACCTGGCAGCTGCAGTCAGAAAGTCTTTCCCACTGGGTTCAGAAATGGCCGGTGGTACTTGAATATACGTCATTGTCTTGGTCAAATACTTTAGCAGAGAACACATTTCGGATTCTGCTATTCCCTCACGCAAGATAAACACCATCTGATTTTCGGGATCGGACTCGAAAAGCCGGTGCTGCGCAAGTGTCAGTTCGAACGTGCGCCAACGGCTCGCGCAAAACTCTCGGCTCAGTACAAAAAACTGACTTACGACTCAGCGCTATGACACGGTACACGTTCTCTACGATGGGCATGCCAGGTATAAAATCCCGCTCAGCGATGCAGACGCGAAATTGAAGGGTGGATGACTCCAGGGTCGATACCATGTAGTCGCGAACCCAGTCAGCATCCGAGTTGATCCTGGCTAACTACTCCACACCGGATAAGAGAACAGGGGAAGTAAAATGGAAGTGATGGTGAGAATTGATGGCGATGTAAGGATGAGCTGTCTGTGAGAAGACCCCCCCTCCCCCCCCCCGACTCGACTTCAATTATTTTATTTATTGATCACATTACCCACAAGCCTTTTGGCACAGGGAGAATAATTACAACGTAACTAGTACAAAGTATTGGCATGGAAGATAAACATACAAAGAGAGTATAAGGCACAATAACACAAACGCACGTGCACATTTACGGCAGTGCGGCAAATGTTTCATTACATTTTGTTAAGACGTCTTCCTGGGGCAGTTTGCCAAGTTCATTTACTGTCCTTGAAAAAAACAGATATTTCTGTAAGTCTGTTCTTCAATGTATTTTTTATTTTGTAAGTAAGGTCCCGTCTTGCTGATATATAGTCTAGTTGCAAAAATTAATGTTTACCGTTAATGGCTGTTTTAGAATGAAATATGTTATGTAAAAATTTCAGCCTAAGCTAGTATCTGCGTTACTGTAGTTAAACCCATCCTAACAATTTCTGCGCTTTGATAAGCTGAATTTCCAGTTGTAATTATTTAAAACAAAAACGGAAACCTATAGGTTTGGTGCTTATTTAGTTTTTCAATATAATTTTAGCTTGAAGGTGCCATAGTGTACACGCGTACTCTAGTATATGCCTTACGTTAGTGGTTACGAGGTTGAGTGGCTCTGGGAGCTTAGCTTAGGCGTGGTTGAAACACCTACTCGCCACGCACAAAACAACGTCGGTGAACGCAGCGCGCAGCAGATTAAAGCGCAATGTTTCAACCATATGAACGCACCGACAGCCCGGAAGCCAGAAGCACCGGAGAAAACAGCCGAGGAACGGCCGCGGAGAACGAAACCGAAGATTACGGGGAGTCACTTCACAAATGCCAATGAAAAAAAAAAAAATGCGTCTGTACATTAACTGACGGAAGTGACGTCATGTCACGTGATCACGTGCCAGGGCGTTGTCTGCTGGAGTGCTTTTACCACTTTTACGGGATATGGTTTGGCAACATGCATCTGGTGTATTTAGTCAAAAATGATTGTCTTAAAAGCTACCTGAATACCAACGAATCTCAATTTGGGCTACCTTTCCTTTCCTTGTTGCCACTCTCTTATTTGCCGTCGCTGAACTATTAACAAATACTTTCTTTGTCTAAAAAATGATTCTTATAAATTTCACGTTGAGCTCGACGTAAAGTGTCACGTTGTGAAACGTAGTCATGGGGATGAGTAACTGAATGCTGACACCATGATAAACCGGGAAATGACGGCAAAACGTGTAGAAGGTAATTGTAAGATGGCTGCCCATCACAAAACTTTGACATAAAGCCATTATGCTGTCACCAACCAGAGATGAAAAACATTAATCCGGAATGTGAAGAGAGGCTATCTTCAGGAGCAAGTGAACATATTATTTAAAAAATGTTTCATACCGAATTTAACCACGTCCTATTTGTTGTATATGTTAGATAAGGCTGTCTCATGTGGAGTTTAACTTTTTTAAGAGTAACAACTGTTCAATAATCGCGTGCATGATTTCATGTTTCTGTTTGAGCAAATAACCGTTCATCCTGCAATTGCGCGCAATTTATATTCTGCAAAAGACTGGCCCTGGACAACTATCCCGAACCAACACCTCACTGGCATGTTCTGCCAAGCTACGTTCATGATGAAATAGAACTGATCTACGCACACAAGATAAGATGAAAGAGGGCGCATTGTTTGACGCCCTAAATATGTTTGTCATGCGGCTTTTTAGACCCTAGAGAACATTGTGACCAGTCCGGCTTTCTCAAGGTTTATAGGCCTGTGCACGAGTGCCAAAAATTACCTTCAGATGACATTCTTGGGCCACTTGCTTGATGTCAAAGAATAGGCTATTAGAATAAAGAAATTTCACCACCACTATACACACGCTTGCCTTGTTCAAGTCGTCCCCCTTTCAGTGTTTGCATACGCTGTAGTTCCATCATGTCTCATACAACTATATGATTCATCCTTGGTCGCTGCAATCGTGCCCATTTCTTTTTAAGTAGCTACTCTGAGGCAGAAATGGCAAGTTGTGACTTCTACACTTCTTCTGCCATTGTTCTGTCCTGGTCATGCTAAATATTTTGCTGCGGCTAAGTAAAGAATAATCCATTTCTGGATTTCTTTGTGTTAGAGTTTTGTTAAGAAGACAGTATTGTCAAAATGCTGCAACACACCGCAGGTTGTCCTATTACGTACTATGTCGGTACTTTAAATTAAGAGGAAGTTAAGCTACCTTCACATTCGACATGAAGCGTGTGAAATTGCAACATACTTGCGTGTTAAGATATTGAAGCAAAACTAACTTACGGCTCATATATCAACCTTCAAAACTCTTTCAGCGCATTGCACAATTACCGGCGCGCTGTAGAATATGCTCCTCCCAGCTAAAGCACGGAATACACGCAGCTCAAATTTCGCACGGAAATTGCATTTTGGCGTTAGTATTCTTTCATACCAATTTTGTTTGGGGTCTTGCCTGATTCGATCAGAAGTCGGATATTCCCATCGTGTGCTGCAGCGGCGATGCAAAAGAGGCGGCTGCCCCAGCGCTAAAACCAGAGGCGCCATCTTCTGTTGTTTCCAGCAACTCTGTCACAGCACAACTAGAGACGACGGAAGGTTGTTGCTCAAGATAGCGCCATAAATATACACAATGAAAAAACAGGACGGCAATGTTGTTCTTTCCCAGATGCAAGATATCTGGAATTAGCAATTAGCAGAGAAGACACATGACCGTAACTGCTTATAACGTAAGGTTCATAAGCTTTTTCAAACTGCTGAGCCTCAGAGTTCCCAAAATGGTGACAGGTGCAACTCTCTGTTAGCACGCTTCCAAATTGAGGTATTTAAGTGCAGGTAAGGTGATAACTCGTGATTGGGAAGAGATTACAGTGTTAGTGTTAAGAGATTACAGGGCCTAGACAACTAGCCTGGACCAATACCTCACTGGCATGTCCTGCCAAGCTTACGTTCATGATGCGGCAGTGCTCGTCTACGCACACAAGATACGATGACAGTGGGCGCATGGTTTGATGTCCTAAATAAGTTTGGCATGAAGCTTTTCAGATCTTAGATAATATTGTGACCAGCCGGCTTTCTCAAGGCAGCTACAAACAGACATGGAGATCTTCACGAGGGTGAACCCTCATGAGGGCGTCCTCACCCTCACCTCATGAGGATTTGACTCGGTGAGGTGAAGGGTGAGGGAGGATCGGTGCCTAAAATTTCGTGAGGGCGAGGGTGAGGCAGGACAGAGGCGGTCAGGTGAGGGCAAGTGAGTGAAAAATACAGACTTTGAGGGCGAAGGCGAATGTTCCACGAAAGGCGTAGTTTCTGTAGTAAGAAAGCGTACGCGGGAGCTCGAAAGGCACTTTCTCCTTCTCTGGGCCTGTGTTGTTTAGAAAACAGATGTAATCGAACTGGGCACAGGCGCTACAACTAGGCTTCGAAGGGCAAGGAAAAACACAATTTAAGCGGCGACGGAGCAGGACCAAAAGTCACAAAATTGCCCCGCCGCTCGTGGTGAAGAAAAGTCTAAAAACGACCCTGGGGAGCTGCAGGGAGTGGGACTCAATTTCCGCACGTCGGACGGGGAGGATCACGTGACAAGGGCGACGGAGATTATGATGACCGGGTGATGTGAATGGGGGAGCGGCGCATCCTTGCCCTCGGCATGCTTTTTTTTTTTTTTTCTCGCCTGTGGCAATGGTCTCTACGGCGCTATGCTACTTCTGCGTGCGCTTTTGGCTTTCCTTTACTTTTTCCCCTCCTTTCCTAGCTGCCGCAGTTGGAGCGTATGGGCAGCCTTAAGTAGATTTGAAAGGCGGCTAATTTATGTGGAGGGTGACACCGCTCGTTCCAGAAACTCGGCATGATTACCTGCCATTGTAGATGAAGAGCGAAAATTATTGCTAAAAGTAAATAAACAGGTACGCGTGGCCCCTCCTCAAGCTGCTCTCGCTACTGAATTTCTACCACTGCTCTCCGCCCGTAATACATTGTACATTGTACATTGTCGCTCGGTATGGAAGGGAACGATCAGTTTGCGCAAAAAGGCGATTCCTTTTTCCTCTAATAAAGTCGAAAATACTTTTGGGCAATATATATGCCAAAAGGAGTTCTAGTGAATAGAACAGAAAAACTGTAATTAGACCAAGGCCAAGGCTTTGGACTATTATTAAGCCAAGCAGTTTTATAAGCGAAAAAGAGTTGTTCTGTGATTCTCGTCCTCAGCATCACTGGAACAGCTTGCGTAAAAAATGCCATGTGTGGTCGCCTCTGTACCCGGACGGCCATTGACGCACGACGAACTACCGGCGGACGTCCATTTTCGGAGGTTCGTACGCCCGACGGAAATCTGTTTATGTTCGACATACCCACTGCGGACATCCGTCGTACTATCGACACCGAAACACGTCCCACAGACATCCGACGGAACCCCGAGGTGGATATTCAGACGTTTCCCTTAACTTGCTCGGAGGGTCCATATAGGCGGTAAAAAATTGCCAGTAAGATTCGTGTAAAGCTCAGCAAGGATAAGTGTCACGGAAATTTCAGCTCAATCCTAGTGCTTAATGCCTTTGTTGTGAAATAGTAAAGCAGATAACAGAATATGCAACAGGTGTTTAAGTTTCCTGTTTTCTGCTGTACATTTATTAATACAACAAATCACTGAACAGCAGTGCGCAAATAACTCGGCCGCCAAGTTCGGACGTCCGTCAGGCGTCGTGTGCCGTCTGGGTAAAGTCTGTTTCGGGCTCTTTTAAATCATATTTCAATATGGACTCCAATGAAATTCAAAATGGACCAGCGAAAACAAAATGAACGATGAAATAAAATATTTGTTCACGTTTCAATCCGCGTATTAGAGCGAAAAGTCCAAGCCCAGGCCCAGGTAGTGGAGCGGAGGGGCAGGCCATGCGGTGGCTGTCACGGAAAGAACGCAAAAATTAAAATACCTGTGACTTAGCGAAGAGAAAGTCAAAGTTCTTCAGTGGTTTTTCAGCAAATCTGTGCGAAGGAACTATGAGAAATGAGTTGCAAGAAAGCCTACACAAGAAAACATGAATAGAGGGTAACGTAAAGCTAAGGCATTCACTGCTCTGTTTTTTTTTTTTTTTAATCCCTTATTTGCCACCAAGGTTCCCATCTCAAGTTAGCGGAGTAAACATTTGCCTAGTAAAGGCATCTGACTCCTACTCGCGACCACGTCTTTGCGCCGTTTTATCTTGCGTGGTATGAACGTATGAACCTGTTCGAGGTATTCAACGCGTAAGTAACTTGCTCATTCCGCGCATACGTATAACTGAAATGAGCTTTTCAGCGAAATAACGAAATTGACATTTTCAGCGCGCACAGTACCACCGAAACCTCTTCCCTGTAACTACGCACACGCAGGCGCACATGCACGCACGCAAATAGAAGAAATACATTGGAGCAATAAATGCGCAGCCGTTGTGTACGCTTCCTTCTGCACGCCGGGTGCCCACTTCCCAATTAACACCACCCGGTCATCAGAAGACGAGAGAAAAAGTAAAAAAAAGAAAGCATGCTGAAAAGGCAAGGAGTACAAGGGTGGCAATACGTATGTAGCCATGACGTAGGTTTTAGGTCGCCCTTGTGACGTGATCCTCCCCGTCCGATGTATACTTTTGTAATTAATTAGACTCCAGTGTAGTACCCTGCTATGTGCTTTGCTTCTTTGGTGTCCAGGCGACAAGGTTGGGTTCATTTGTGCGTGTCATTTCCACTGGCGGTTGGACTTTGTTGGCATATCCAGGGATGAAATCACGGTAGTAACCGGCGAGCCCTAAGAGTGAATGCACTTGCTTTTTGGTCTTCGGAAGCGGCACGTTGACGAGCTTTTCTACCACAGTTTCCAACATCCGGATTGTCTCTTCTCCAAGCTAGTGCCCAAGAAAAGAAATGTTAATGGCCCCGATTTTACTTTTCTGCGGTTTGATCGTGAGGCCAGCCTCGCGTACCCTGTTGAACAGCCGATGTTAAGTCCTAATATGTTCTCCCCTGGAAGAAGTCGCTACGAGAACATCGTCGACGTTATGAACAACATTGCCTATGTCCTGCAACAGAATGCGCATGAGACGTGTAAAGATAGCTGGTGCTGTATTAATGCCGAAGGTCACGTAGACGAACTGATAAAGAGCGGATTGGGTCGAAAACGCTGTTTTCGGTCTCGAATCTTCCTCTAAGGGTACTTGCCAGCATCTTTTAGCAATGTAAAATTTCGAAAAGTACACCTTAGTTCCAACTTCAGTAAACATTACATCAGTTCTTGGAATGGGCTCTGCATCGAACATAAGGACATCATCGATACGCCTAAAGTCGATGCAAGTGCGATAGGTGTTGTCTTTCTTCTTGATCAAAACGAGGGGAGAATGGTAGGAAAATTTTGAACACTCAATTACCCTTAATTTGATCATCTGGTCTATGTCTTTTTCAACCCCGTCCTTCATGGAAAAAGGCGACGGTTATTGCGAGCTATTTACGACTTCCGAAGTGGCGAGCTTAAGTCGGTACTCCACGAGATTAGTCTTTCCATTAATCTCGGAAAAGATAACTTCATACGTTTCAAACATACCTCCTTTTGCTTCTCTTCATCGAGATCGGGTGAGACATGCACGGTTTTAATCTTTTTGCCGTGGTCCGTTGTAAGGGTAGGCAGTTGTTCTTCTGAGTCGCCTTCTTCAATTACGACGAAATATGATGCCTGCACGGATTCTCGGGGTTCTCGCTCTTCGTGTCTTTTAAGCAATTAATGTGGAAGAGTTTCTTAGCGTGGCCCAAGTAGATCCAATAATCTACCCCTTTCTTCTTTCCAGAGACTACAAAAGGACCTTTCCACTGCATTAGGAGCTTATTATGGCTACTCGGCAAAGAAATGAGGGCTCGATCCCATACTTTTAAATGCCTTTTCTTACTGCTCCTGTCATAACATCTCTTCTGGCCGTTGAGCACGCACTAAATTTTGATGTGCTGCCCGCACAGTCTGTTCGATGCGTTCTCTTAGGTCGAGTACGTAGCCATACAATGTCTCCGTACCCTATCCCAGCTCTTCCCTAGCCCATAGCTCTCTGGAGACGTCGAGGGGTTCTCGCACGTGTCCTCCAAATATTAACTCAAATGGAGGAAACTCCGAACTCGCCTGCGGTATCGCCCTGTAGGTGAACAGCAGCGAAGCGATATGTTGATCCCAAATTTTGGGTTGCTCCTGACTAAGCTTTCGCAGCATTTGCTTGAATGTACCATTAAACTTCTCTCCCATCCCATAGCACATAGGGTGGTAAGGAGCCGTGCTGAGATGTTTCACTGCCAGCTGATAATTGAGTTCCTCTCATCATTTCAGAAGTGAAACAGGAGCCCTGCACATGAACGATTTATCTCTGAAAACCTATTCTTGAAAACACCTCCACCAAACCTCCTGCCACGGTTGCTGAATATATATCTTAGGCAGAGTCGCAGCATCGGGATACCGGATGGCGAAGTCGACAAGAGTGAGCATATATCTATTCCCTCTCACCAATGTGGGTGATAGCGGACCGACAATATCGACAGCAATGCGTTTAAATGGAGTCTCGTGAAGAGGCATGCTTCTCAGCAAAGCTTTCCCTACCTTGTATCTCGGGAACATCCTTTGGCATGTGTCGCAGGACCTGACATATCTCTTAAACTCTGCCTGCACTCCTGGCCAATAGAATTCTTCAAGAACTCAATCTGTCGTCCCCTTAACGCCTTGATGCCCCACCGGTGGGCTATCTTGGGCAAGGTTTAACACAGCACACATGCGATCTGCAAGACTGGAAATACTAGCTGTCGAAACTCTCTGGCGGAGGCGAGATGATAGAAGCGATACAGCAAGCCGCTGTTTATCGAATACGAGTGAGAAGTGCTGTGCTTGCCATGGAATACATTTCCTATTTCCACTCAACTCGCTTTCAATGATTCATCCTCCCTTTTCCCCGTATCTAGCATTTCCTTAGTGAACCGCACTGGTCCGCTACTTTAAGTAGTCTTTCTATTTGCCCAGAAACTTCCTCTCCGGTGAACACTATACTCTTGGGCCTTCACCTTTTCCATTTACGGTGACCACATTGTCATGACCACATTTAATTCATCAATATCATTTTTAGTTTTAAGGTTCCATACTATACACGCGTACTCTAGTATAGGTCTTGCATTAGTTGTCTATAACGATTCTTTATTTTGAAAGGAAAACACTTGGTATTCATGCATAGGAGACCTAAAACACAACCTGGGTCCGTATTCCGAGTTTGCGTCGTTATCAAAAGTGTCGCTATCTCCCTGACTTCGACTCATCTGATTGGTGGAATCGCCAGAACCGGAAGTGGTGGCAACAAAACTGATATCTGGTTTCGGTGCTTCCACCAGTCGGATATGACTCGAGGCCAGGAGATAGCGACGCTTCAATAACGACGCAAACTCGGAATACGGACCCTGTTTTCGCAGTTATGTAATTATGATCCTGTGCCAGCACAGTTTACTGGTTAATTAAACACCAAGATATTTGTAGGAAGTGAGAGGAAACAAATGTGCTAAATTAATATTATAATCAATATAACAAAGCGACGTTTTTTTTTTTTTTTTTTTTTTTGCAAAATACACATAGCGAATTTTCCGGAGTGTAATCATCTTGCTCCGTGTATCACACTAGTAAGCGATTTTGTCAAGGTCAGACTGTATGTCGTCATGGTCAGCATGATTAGCAGGAGTTCGGTATAAAACAAAATCATCAGCAAATAGTCTCAATGTAGACGATATACCACCGAAAATGTTCTTTAAAAAAATTACGAACAAATGAGGTCCTAAAGCTGACCATTGCGGGACACCTGAGGTGACTGATTTATTTATTTATAGGAAGGGAAAGGCGCGGTAACTGTCTCGCTTGTTTTCTGTGGACAGCTCAACCACACCGTAAGGGAAGGAAGGAAGGTGGGAGTGAAAGTGGAAAGAGAGTTGGAGGAGCCGTGGTGGAGGGCTGCGGAGTAATTTCGACTACCTGAGGATCTTTAACGTGCGCTGACATCGCACAGCACCCGGACGCCTCTCCGTTTCGCCTCCATCGAAACGCAGCCGCCGAGGTCGGTTTCGAACCCGGGTACTCCGGCACAGTAGTCGGGCGGCTTACCACTGCACCACCCCGGCGGGGCCCTGAGGTGACAGCAACTTCCGAGATTTCACCACAAACAACCACCCTTTGTTTCTTAAATGAAAGTACGCTTTGATACATTCTATTACTTTGCAGTTAATGTTATACAATGATAATCTCTCTAATAACAAATTATGCGGTACAAAGTCAAAATATGAAATCGACAAACATGTAGACAACAGAAACCCGTTCATCTAAAAACAACCAATATCGTGTACGAGTTCGGTGACCTGAGTGACACCTGAAAATCCACTACGAAAGCCATGTTGGTTATTTTTGATGAAGAAAAGTTATTAAGGTGATCTACAGTATTGGTAGAAAGTATGAAGGAAAGTTATTAAGGTGGTCTACCGTATTGGTAGAAAGTATACGTGCTCAAAAAGCTTGCAAGCGGCACTTGTGAGGGAAACTGGGCAATAATTTGAGACAAGATTGTTTGGTCCCAATTTCTGAATGCATACAACATGCGCCATTTTCCAATCATCAGGTAAATCACTGTCTTCAGGTGATTCTGATAAAAGATGACAGATATCATCGTTAGAGAATTACCGAAAACAAAAGCAACGCAGTTGACAATCCGTCAGGTCCTGTGGTTTTTGAAGCTTCAAATTCACGATAGCTTGACAGCCTGAGTTGCTTATGCGCCAAAAAAGTCAACACAACACAACAAAACAGTATAAATATTTCACGATGGTCAAAACGATTGTCATTCATTGGCTCAATCTGGAATGCGTCAAGCCGTGCAGTGCCATTGGAATCAACATTGGTCGGAAAACACAGAACTAAACAAGGAACTGAAACAGTTTGCTTTATCGAGGTTATCGCAAACTTCAGTCCCATCATGTTCAAGATGCGGGATATATAAATTATCCCATACGGGCGCCTTGCTTTTCTCTCCATCGAAAAGCGACTGGCGTTGCAGGCTTGTAAGCCGCGTTCTTGGTATAAGCAGCCGATTTTTCAAACCCTGAGCCGCCGTTGCGTTTCAGATATTCGAAAGTGTCAAAAGCTGAGAGACAGAGATATGGAATCGCTGAGCCCGATTCATCTGCGCCGAAGCCACGCCTATATGGTTGCTGCAGAAACCAGATATCCGTGTCCTTGGCTGAGTGAAAAAAGAAATCGTGACCCAGCTCTCGGAGCGTCCGGAATTGTTTTCTGGGCGGCGTAGGTTGCAGCCTTTTCCAAATCAGAAGTAATAAGCTGGAGAAACAAAGAAGCATTTTATTCTTCCGAGGACAAACTCGGTCTCCATCTCACGAAGCTTGTCTTGTATGTGCCAAAAGTTCCCTCGAGTGTTAACGCTTGGTGATTCTTTGGTGCCTCCACCTAAGTTCTGACTTTTTTTTTTTTTTTATGACTGTGATTACAGAAAGCATTAGTATTAACAGATTAATAGTAGATTTGAATGCTATATTTTGATCTCTTTGAGCTAGGCTGCTATAGTTTGATGAAAATTTATGCACTTTGCAGTAGCGCTGTATTCGACCACACTGCTCTGCGTTTATAGGGCTCCGTATTGCTGCCCCAATACCACTTCTCTTGGACATATACAGTGCGGCTTACTATATTGATAATTTGCTTATTGTGCATAAATGACTCACTATTTGCCGCCATAAATTGTACAAACGAAAGCCACGGGAGAGTGTGCGAAAGTAGAAGGATCAGCTATTGCTGGCTGCTACTGCTGGATAGAGAGAGAACATATCGCACATGATCTAATCTACCACTGAAAATAACGACTTCAACAATAATTAATACGTCAATTTATGGCGCCATAATACAGCGGTAAACACGCGTCGTCCGACCAGACAAAACTCAGAACGCATTTTGGTGTCTCATGAATGAATAGAAGTTCACTAGAAAAACAAGCGCTAGTAATCGAAGAAACATTTGACTGAAAGAACATAAAAACTTCACACTTTAAAGGCAGCAACCATAAAACCTCTCCAATCATTAAACTTTTGTTTGTGACCATAATGTGCAAAAACCTAAACATCGGCCAGAAAGACGCCTATGCCTACTGCAGTGGACCACCGGACGAGTTGCGTCCTGCCATCACCGTTAACTTCTATCCGCTGTGGTGGCCCAGCTCGGCTGGTG
Organism: Amblyomma maculatum; assembly: GCA_023969395.1. Lineage (NCBI taxonomy): Eukaryota > Metazoa > Arthropoda > Arachnida > Ixodida > Ixodidae > Amblyomma > Amblyomma maculatum. Next base: position 273,797 of record JAJIZL010020297.1, read on the forward strand.
ATTCCGTGGATGCGGGTTCAATCTTAACCATAGCGACTACTTTTTGATTGTAAGGAAACGCACAGCACCTATGTATTGTGCCGGTAAAGAACCTCAGGTGGTCGAAATTTCCGGAGCGCCCAACTGATGTGTTGTTCACAGCTGATGTAGCCTTGCTACGTTGAATACAATATAGGCTACCACCGTGTTTACAGACCCAAAAAGGGAGACGGGGGTCTCACAGACGCCGCCATAGATTTGGGTGAAAAGTGCAGGTCAGGGCCTGTAGGAATTCACGGAAGAAGATTTCAAAGTGGTTCCATGATTTAACAGTGCGCCTGCGATGTCGTCTCTTGGTGAAGACGAACCATGACAGCATGAAACGTCACTTCAAAGGAGAAGTATAATCACTGTAAATATTTGGGAGTGTGAATGTGGAACGCGAACTGTAGAAACACTCGTAGAAGGCTTACAGCAACCCATGTTCTCGTTAAACAAAGCTCCACTCTCGGCGACCGTTCATTAAACCCTGGCAATTGCTTTGAAGAAAGTGTTACAAAGCATGTTCTATCGCTTCGAATATCTACATTTAAAACGTTTTGATGAATTTGCCTTGTGAAGCCGTAGACACACGCCTAAAAGGTTGACTTTCCACTGGGCGCCCTTGAGAATGGCTCTAGCTGTTCACGTAACGTTATATGCGGCCGCATACATTAAATTTCCTAATTTTTACTGCCGTTCCAATAATACAGCTTAGACATCACATTGCAATAAAGTGAAATTCTGAAACAGAGCGGGAAAAGGACGAAACATAACTCCACGCTGTCGGAGGCGACACACATGGACGCCTCCGGTTCTGGCAACGGGGAGCACTACCTGCAAGTAAGCATGGGTTTGATTTATATTCTAATGGGCATGGTTCGTCTATAATTTATTGCGCTGTTTAAGGACTGGTCTGAATATAAACAGTTTTAATTTTTTCCGTTTCAGGCCTGTGAACAAAAATTTCCAAGAGCAAAAAACTGGAAGCATGCTACCAATGGGTACTATATCAAGCATACCAACTAGTTCGTTAATTGTGCACTCTCCATGCACTCTGTCATGCACTCTGTCATGCACTCCGTCATGCACTGTCATGCACGTGTCATGCACTCTGCCTATGGTAATCTTTGTAAAGGTGCACATTTTGACATTTTTTGTGCACCTATGATTTAAAGTTTACATAATGTAACATTTGCCGCTATAATTTTTGTAAAGGTTACAAATTGTACAGGTTATTTCTATTTTATACATAGGTTACATTTATTTGAAGCGATTTAACCTTCGTAAAGGTATACAGCATTCAAAATGGCGTAGCTTAATTGCTGCAACATGCGTACCAAATTCATTTATAACAGAAGTCCTTTAAGCATGCGAAATACTATGAAATGTAAAACACCACTGGGTGTCGACTCAAACGGTACCAAAATTAAAACAGTTTTATGATGTAGAAAAGCAACAAACTAGAAAAATGAATGTGATGGCCAATACATTCATCACCTCTAACCGTATAAACACAAATACAAAAATATCTTCCTTCGTGTTGGCTACATCAGATAAAACCTAAGTGACTATTCTAGTATAAGGCATGTTTCCGAATGTACAGGTATCACCACAAGAATATAAGGAGGCACGCGCGTGAGGACGTTTGAAATATGAGCCCAAATTATATCACTTTTGCAAGCCAGAGAAAACCAGGTCGAACATGCGGCAAAATATTTCAAGTTGACATTTCTTCTATTGCATATAAAGGTAAAATATGCACCTTAACTATGGTTCAATAAAACGATATAAATAAAATCACTGAGGATTGTATAGGAATACAGCGAACACAATATACAAGTGCGAATCTTTATTTTTTTCAAGTGAAACTTGGTTTCCATCTCACACACCTTGTCTTGTATATGCCAAAAGTTCCCTCCAGAATTTAACGCCTGGCGATTCTTTCGTGCCTTCACCTATAGTTCTGACATAATTTTTATGGCTATGATTACAGACATCACTTAGAAATAACAGCGTAATAGTACGCTTGCACGCTATATGTTTGCCAAGTATTTTGATCTTTTCTAACGAGGCTTCTGTGCTTTGATGAAACATTATGCCTTTTGGAGTAGCGCTGTATTCTACTACACTTTTTCGTGTTTATGCGGCTTCGTACAGCTGCCCCATTTAATAGTCTACGATTAAAGGAATTGACAGAGCTCTCGGATTTATACAGTGTGGCTTGCTTTACTGATGTGTTGCATATCCAGCAGAAATCACTCCCCATTTGCCGCCATAAGGGGTGCAAACAAAAGGCACTGAAATGTGTGCGAAAGTACAAGGATCAGATTAGAGGATGCTCTTCTAGCTGGGAGAGAGGGGACATATCGCACACGATCTCAAGTACCACTGAAAATGAAGTCTTCAACAATACTTAGTACGTCCATATATGGCGTAATAATACAGCAGTAAGCACGAGTCATGCGATCCGACGGAACTCAGAATGCATTTTGGTGTCTCATTATTGAATAGAATTTCACCAGAAAAACAAGCGTTAGTAATAGAACAAATATTTGGCCGAAGCAAATACAAATCTACACTCTTTAGGCAAGCTACCATGAGGATCCCACCAGACATTCAACTCTTGTTTCCGTCCATAACGGGCAAATCCTTCAACCTCGCCATTAACGACTTGCATATACCTCCAGTGGATCATCAGGCAAGTAGCGGCCTCATACCTCTCATCACCGTTAAGCTCCATTCATCATGGCTAGGACGCTGGGCTGCCGATTCCGAGGACGCCTGGCTGCTGCAGCCACTTTTTGATGGTGGAGAGACGCAAAGCACCTGTGTACTGTGCCCATTAAAGAACCTCAGGTTGTCGAAATTTCCGGAGCCTTCTAATACTGTGTTCCTCACAACTGGTGTAACTTTGTGACGTTAGACAGTACAGACCAGCACTGTGTTTCCAAAACATCAAAATTGGGGGGGGGGGCTCGACGACGCTGCTATAGACTGGGGGTGGGCCTGTAGGAATACATGGAAGCTGAAGATTTTAAAGTAGTTCCCTGGTTTCATAATGCGCCTGCGACGTCGTCTGTTTGTGAATAGGAATAAAGGGTATCCTAGAACAGCTCCTGGCAGTGTGAAACGTCACTTAAAATTGGCAGTATATTTGCCGCACAAATAGTTTGGGGGTACGAATGGGGAACGCGAGTCATAGAAACGCTAGTAAAGGGCTTACCGCAGCATATTCTCGTTCCACACAGCACCAATGATGGCGGCCGTTCATTAAACGCTAGTAATTGCTTTAAAGAAAGTGTCACAAAGCATACAATGCCATTTCAAAGGTAATTCATTTCAAAAACGTCCTGATGAATGCGCAGTCTGAAGGGGAATAGACACGTGGAAAAGGTTGACTGCCAACTCGGTGTTCTTCACAATGGCGCAAGCTTTTCACGTAGTGTGATATGCGGCCACATGTATTAAATTTCCTTACTTATACTGTCGTTCCAATAATACAGCTCAGACATCATACGACATTAAGAGTGAAATTCTGAAATGACGCGGGAAACGGACGAAACATAACTGCACGCTAGCTGTAGCTGACGACAGGCATGGACGCCTCCGATTCTGGTAACCGCGGGCGCTACCCGGTTTACAGTCTATTGTGCACGGTTTGTCTATAATTTATCATGTTGTTTAAGGACTGTTCTGAATATAAACATTTCTTTTCGTTTCGGTGCCACCATTTGGTAGTGAATGGTGCATGAGCGGCAGCTTGTCGGACATACCCAAGAAGTTTGAGTGATTCGGGGAAGGGCCCCTTTTGGGTAAGCCTCATTAAAAGCTCACTTTTGAATGTGTATCTTGAGCTCTATAGACAGCACATATTTGCATGGGCGTTTTCAGAATCGGTTGTCTTCGAAATGAAGAAACATTTCTTTTCATAGTCTCCTCCAATGCACTCACCAGGATATCACGGCTCCTACCATAATATACGTTTTTTATTGTTTTAAATATACCCCGGCATGAAAATGTTTCTGCTTTCACAATACATATGCTGCTCGTGGCGACTTTTACCCGAAAATGAAATCAAGGGCGTTTTGTGAAATCAGAAATCTGCTTTGAAACCTTTTTGTTTACATGCATTTACTGCTGGCGCGAGACATAGTTTACATTGAATGGTTGATTACTTGATTTATTACACAGCTATACTAGCAGCACTCGTAGCCACTTATTTGCAGTAATCATTGCATTCACAAGATCAACCGCTGTGAATTCACGTTGTACCATCAGCGTACGCAGTCATGTTAAGTGCCTCTGGCGCAATGAAGGCATCGTTTATGTGCACAAGGAATACGAAATGCCCTGAAGTCAAACCGTGTTTTAAGCCTTATTTAATGACTCACAAATCAGATGGAGCGTTATCAACTCGTAAGTACTGAAAAAAATTACAAGGGTTCAACGCTGCTGAACCAAATATTGAGCGAAAGTATTAGCTGCGGGTGAGCGAGCGTTCTTCTTCTTCTTCTCTTCTTCTTCCTCAGCCCACATATAACGTGCCTTAGTGGCCTATAGGGGTAACGTGAATGCCAGGGTCCTAGCAGGCTGATTCTGACATAACCGTCCCATGTGAAACGAGAGACCCAAATTGGCAGCTCCTGCCAGCCCACATATAAAGCCCCGCGTTAACCAAGCTTTATGAACGTGCTTGACGTCACGTATCACGTGAGCACCAGCTCCGCCTCTACCGCGCCACGCCGACCGCTTTTGTGTCACGTGGGGTGTGACGTCACGCGCTGCGCCGCGGCTGCAACCGCGCTACACGCTACGCCGACCGTTTGAGTTGGTAGCCCAGCTCTTACCCTAGTGTTACGTGGGGTGTGACGTCACAGCATCACGTGGGTCGGTCGCGCCACGCTGAAGGCTCGAAACCTAGAGTAGCACTGCTTTCGCAATAAAAATTCCGCAATGCCCTTTTGTTAAACTAAGCGCACTGCCACTAACACCCGCACGGGGCGTGCATCTCTAGCACCGCTGGCAAACTTTCATCAAAGATCTTTCAAGCAGCCACAATGTTGCTACTTCATCTTCATGCATTCTGCCTGCTAGTGAAGCAACGCCTTCGTGGCTGTCGCCGATAACACATGCGGTCTGTTGTCCTCGTCGTCGCTGCTACTTACGCAATCGTTGCCTGCTTGCAAGACTCCTGCTTCAATGTTTCATTTCCTGCGAAGCTTCCCTTTTTTTTTATACAAGAGAGGGATAGGAAAAAAACCTGACCTTGAACCGGAAGGGGGGGGGGGGGGGGGCAGTAATTCCGGACATGGAGGGGAGCGCCTGGTTCCTGCGAGGTGAGAGAGACAAACGATGTTCATAGCGTATGGACATTCTAAGCGCACAATACGTGCCGTTATTTCGCCGAACATAGTTTAGAAAGTAAACCTGCCTCAGAGTATTCACGATCACATAATATCGGAGGCCCTGCTTCAGAAAGGTGCGTATATTTCACGTTACGAAGATAGTTCCAAGTTCGTCTTGCAGAGGGAAAAACTCGTATATCACTGTGAAGTTGCTCTAGTTTATCAGAGACATAGGAACTTCGGTCTGTGTGAAAGAGAATGAGAGCAATAAACTATGCAGGAATGTCTTACGGGATATTCCTATGCTGGTGCTGCGGCAGTCAAAAGCGCTGTTATTGCTTTTTTGCAGCCAGATATGTTTATGAAGTCAAGCTTGTAACATGCCAAATTTTGCCAAGTGGGCGTTTTAATTTGCGGCTGCACTAGTTACTGTAGACCCTTTCCTATTAAGCAATTTTTTTTTTTTTTTGGTGAGGGCGGGCCAGTTGCCTTATATGGGCGCGAGGCAAGAATTTTTGCAAACTGCTTGTTCAGGGCTACGTGCTGCCTTAATCTGCATGCAGCAAACACCTGCTAGTGACGACTATGCGCAATAGCATCGCGTCACAGGTTTCGAATCAATCCAATCCAATCGAGCTTGACTAGTGGCATATGAATATATGAATGTGGAACAACGTTACTAGATACAGGATACGTTACGGGATACAGGATAGTTACGTTACAGGATCTAGCAACGTTGAAGTGGAACAACTGTAAACAGTTGCATATCATCACTATGGACGACAGTACAATAATAATGGTAGGGTTGTGCCGTTGCTAAATCGTTTAGGAAGTGCGAAAACTTTTGCGCACGGATGAATTTCGATGAAGACGACGACTTGCTAATCCAATGGGCAGTTTAAAACACGGGATAAACGGCTGCGGCGATAGCTACGTGGTTATGTACAGATTCCACGTAGCCATTGTCGAATACATGCAGTGTATGTAAAACAAATGCGACGATAGCTACGTATACAGTATTCCATTCTGATGTCCCGCGACGAATTCATAGGTTAGGATAAACACTACAATGGGATATTAATTCTAATTCTTTTTTTTTCTACCCGAGCTCAGCATAAGCAAGCAACACATTATCGGTTGGCTTTGGCCGCGGGAAATAGTAATTTAGCAATAAACACGGAACAAAAGTGAAGGATTGCTGTATATGTTCGGCTTCTGCGTGCCTGGTTTCAGGTTGCGTGTGCAAGAAAAATACTGTTGCTACTGCAACTAACTGAGCCACAAGACCATTGACAATGGTTCTCTTGTTCGGGCTTGTACGGCTACTTGAGTTCTTTCTCAATAAAAGCAGCATTACGATCGGTCCGCGGTGAGCCTCAGGGCGAAGCCGACTGCATAGTTGAGATATGCATACTTATAAGTTTTCTCGGTCTAGTTATCCTAATTTGGCATTATTTTGTATTGTGCTTCCGGCAGACAGCGTTGCGCACTTATTTATTTATTCTTCGCTGCTTGTCAGCGTTCGCGGAGTTTCATTCGTCACTGTCGAGCATTAAAGAGGGCCATTCTTGCTTCCGCAGCCAGCAGTCGCGGATCTGTCCCGTTCACGAAGGGATGCCACCTTCATCTCGTACCCAGCCATGAAGTGTTATATAAAAACAACGCTTCGGATGCGTGAGCCAGGGATTCATCCGACGAGTCACACACCCACAGTCAGTAAGACACCGGTCTATTCCGGACCAACAAAATCTTCAAAGGGCAGAACAGAAACGTACCAGTAGAACTATGCATGCGATATGTACGCGCGAGACGGCAGTCCTATGATGACAGCAAAACAGGCATTAGTATCCTAACGTGGTAAAGCAGAAGCATACTACGTGGTAGCAATAAGGCTCGATGCGATGCAAGAAACACTGCATACCTAAGTGATAGCCGTTCAGGCCAAAGCATCTATTCCATACCCAAAGGTACCATTCTCATGTTCTATTCTCAACCGTGCAGAGTGTCGCCATCAGCTGTGCACATCGCGACGGCTCGCACTGGATACCTCTATCAGAGTTCCCCATGCATTTATTTCTGCAATGCTTTTGCCTGCAGCAGCAGTGATCAAGATATGCAGGTTGGGAACGGGACCACAGGCAACGCCCCGCGAACAATATTACGCTGATGAGCACTTGCGTTGCATTCACAGGCACCTAGATGAAAGCTTTCAGGAAGAACTCGCACGGTTTGAGTGGCTAAGAGAGTATATGAAGTCCCACAAGGTATTAAGAATGTTTCATTTTATATAAATTTCGGTAACGATGAGCATTAGAAAAGGTAAGTAGTGTTATTTGTATTCTGAAGAATTATAATTTCTCATATTAAAGTTTACACCTACTATATTTAGGCACCTGATCGCAATTAGAAATTGATAGTGGAATTAGTGATTCCCATACATAGTTTCAAAATTTGATTACAGCAAAGAAACGAAGCTCACCAAATTTTGTCTATCTCGGGAGCAAAACAGATCCGTCTAGATCATGTCACCCTTTGGTGCCCTGAATGTTCACTGCGCCACTCTTCTCACCACTGCTAGCTGGTCCAATCATATGTGCGCTTTGTAATGATTGAAGTGTGTGGGGGGGGGGGGGGGGGTAAAGCTTTATTTAACGGACGCCAAATGCGTTTGCTTTCTTTAGGCGCGAGAAGAACCAAAATTTGCAAAGCCGCAATGCGGAGACTGGTCCCGGTTTCGCAGTTTCGAAATTGCAGCATCTGTACGCCTGATACTGAAGACCGGCTACAGATTCGCAATTTCTATCATGATACAAACTGTAACAAGTAGAAAGAGAACTACGCACAAAGATTGATCCGCTTGCTTGTAACATGACTCACTTGTTTTCTGCTAACCACCTACAATGGTATCACATGCAGGAAAACCTGCTTGCGCCTTGAAAATTTAATTATTAAAACTTTTTCGCAGGCTTTTCCGAGAAACCTAGCTTTTACTGTGAGCAGGTAAAGCTACAATTCCGCATTTCTTATATAGATTATGGTACGCACAACGTTTTTGGTAAGGTAATTGGATTAGCGTTGAGAATGTACCTGGGTATAAATTAGTCCAGTTGATAGTTTGTGTCAGGGTCACATTTTCTTTGTTTCAGATCGAGATGTGCCAACGGATGAAAATTTGCGGCTTACTTCTATGGGTGATCACAACAGTCTATGGCGTGAGAACGTCACTGAACTACACTAAGTTCCCCGACCGGACAGTGCGACTGAATCCCTATCCACGCTGCAAAGGGACAGTTAAGCATGGATACCTGCACGCCCTCTGTAACGTTTTGGTCAGGTTGCGAGTTCATCAGGATCAGACGTTTACGATGGAACAACATCTCGTCTCCGATGTACCTTTGGACGAGAATACTCCGGATGGTATCGTTTCCCTGTTACTTCGCTCTGTCACGCTTACGAAATGGGACGACTTCCCGCTAGAAACAGATAGGGTGTACGATTATTCATTCAAGGCTCAAAACACCAAAATTGAACGGAAATTCATCCACCCTCTGCTCGCAGCCATCCGACAGATGACATTCAAAGCTACGTTCGGCGAACCCCCGTATGCCGCAGCCGCTGTCTGTAACAGGACACGAGCTAAGAGAATATGCAAAATTGACGTTTGCAGTGAATGCCTAACGCCTCAGAAGCGAAGGAACAAGACAGCTGTTGATTGGCACCAGAACAAGACTGCCTGCAGAGGCTGCACGAGACGCAACAAGGCGCTGTCTTTATTTTCTTTGCCGCGCGGCGGGCGATATCCGGGTTACCGGCTCCACTCAAAAGGGCGCTACAACAGGTTCGCAAAACGTAATCGGTACAATTCTGCTAACCCGGAATACCAACGATTTAATGCGCCCAGGTTCTTCACAGAATGGAATATTGGCTCTTTATCGTTCCAGGCCGTGAACGTAACATTCAAAAGCAAATTCAAGATGATCCCTCCAAGATTTTTTCAATTTGTCACCATCAAGTCTTTGAAGCATATCCCTCGAAGAGTTTTTCAATTTGTCACTATCAAGTCCTTGAGGCATATTTTGTTCTACAAATGCAATTTTCATATTATCAGATATCGACACATAACACACGTCAAAAAACTCGAGCGCCTAGAGTTTATCCACACGCCCATACGAAATATTCATCCACGTGCGCTACGCCGGAACCAAGGATTGAGGCATGCCTCCTTCACAGGCACAAAACTGTCCGGCATTCCAGAGGCAATATTTCATTTAAATAGCCTAGAAACGCTCGACATTTCAGACACCGACGTGCCTCGTAATATCAAGTTCGAGTTCTGTCCTCTCAATTGTCAACGTAACAGCACTGCTCATCAATTAGTTGAGTAGAAGTCGCCTGGGCACATTATCTGATCGGGCATTCTGTGGATTTCCGCGCCTCACGGTGCTCGAGCTTGAGAGCTGTCACATATCGCAGCTCTCGGGGTCTCCGTTTGAATGCTTGGAAAACCTCAGCAATCTGTCTTTGTCTGACAACAAGATCAGGTCACTAGGCGGCGAAAATCTGAAGGGACTTAGGAGTCTTCATTTCCTCAACCTCAATAGAAACCAGATTGTACGTTTCGAGTGTCCAAGAATATTCTCAACCTTGACTTCCCTGAGAGCACTCATACTTTCTGAGAACAGGATTGAAAATCTGCTGCTTGAGGCAGTGGACTATGCGCCTGTCGAGGAGATAAATCTAGGGCGTAATCAAATATCAAAGTGGAATACGCCCCTATTCTCTAGCATGAGCAAACTAAAAACCCTTCACTTGGAGCATAACGCTATATCCAGGATAAGCGACGACATGTTACGCGATATGAGTAAAGTTAGTTTTGTCAACCTAAGCTATAACTTATGGGACTGCTCGAGCTGCCAGCTTAAGAATCTTCTTTCTCTACTACAGCAGCATCCTGTTTATTGCTCCAACTGCTACGTCTGCAAGAATGATGACGTCTACGAAGGAAGGCTCGTTCTCGATGTCCCCTGGAACAAGACCGGTTGTACCCCGCCCAATCCTTACGTAGTTTACGGCGCTCCTGCGCTCCTCTCTATCCTGGTCGCCTCCGTAGTCGCCTACGTTGTTTACAGGAACCGTTGGTTCTGCATGTATGGCCTGCTATACCTCAAGGTCGCCGTCAAAAGATTTCGAAGGCAGAAGCAAGCCGGACGCTTTCTCTGGGATGGCTTCCTGTCGTACCACGCCTCGGACGCCGAGTGGGTGCGAGACGTGCTCGTTCCGAAGCTTGAGTCGGCTCCCATGAATTTTCGGCTCTGCGTCGCCGATCGGGACTTCATCCCGGGCCTGCCAATCGCCGAGAATATCTGCCGTGCCATAGCACAGAGCCGCGTGTCGCTGTTTGTGCTCAGCAGGGAGTTTTGCCGCAGCCGCTGGTGCATGTTTGAGTTGAGCTTGGCGCAGCATCGGCTTTTTGAGAACGATCGCAACGACGGAATGGTGTTCATAAGGAAGATCGACTTGCAGGAGTCTGAGATGAGTCCCATGCTGACGTACCTCATGAAGACTCGCACCTACGTCCAGCTGCCGCCCGACGACTCGAGCGAGACTTTGAACAATTTCTTCTGGCTCCAGGTTCAGGCTGCACTGCAGCAGTAGACGTAGAGCTGCCAATGTATCACCTTCCATGTATTACGGCCACATGGGGTGAAAATTTTTGGCAGCGGTAATATTCCATTTAAGAGTGCCGGCTCTTGTATCCCAATATTGTCGATAAACATCACAGAACGTTAACTTTTGTTGCAGGCTGACCAAATCGCTGAAGCTAGATGGCACTCACGTAAAGCACTGTTAACAGATGTAAGGAAAATTGTGTTGGCGTTTTAGAGCGCAGCTCTTAGGCGCCCACTCCTGCTTGAGTGACACGTAATCACTAGGATGTTACAACTAAGGCTCACTTTCCGTAATAAAGTTTGTCACCATAAAGGCCCAACTCCAACGACATATCCTGGGCGTCGGCGCCCAGCGTCGGCGCTGTTGGCGTATGCAGAAACCGGTTTGAGCATGCGCACGGTACGAGACGCCAGCAAACTTGAGCGGAGCGCCGAGATCTGTCCGTGCTAGATTTCGGCGTCAGCGTCCACGCAGGCGCCGAGCTGCTCACCCGCTGTTGTGCCTGGCCAAAGCCGCCCAGAAATTCAGCCGGACGCCAAACTTCTTCGGCGAACGCCTCCTTCACAAACTCTGGATACTTCTCTGCAAAGCACCAGTGCACCAGGAGGCGAGCCGTACCAAGGGGAGAGAAGCGACGTGTTTCAACATGAGCTGAACGTCCAGACAGCACAAATGCCGTGGCCCTGACGGTGAATCCCTTCTCGCCCCGCGGCATATTTGAAGCGTGAGCGCAGTGAGCTCTCCCATTGGCCCTGCGAAAGTGCTGCCGTCGGATTGGACCATTTTGAGCGTCAACGGTTCTCGGCGACGGAGTCTCAAGTGGTTCCGTTCGAGACTCCGAGTGTGAGTTCGTCACTAGCGTCCATCGGGAGCAGTTCGCCCCTGACAGTGCGGACGCGGCGGAATCTTCCCGGCCGTCGCTGCGCGAGAACAGTCGCGTATGGCTATGTTAGCTTTCGGCCCCAGAGCCGATCTTGTTGTGTAAATGCATGTAAATAGTGTATAAAGCCTTTTCTTCATCTCACTAACGCCGACTCGGATTCATCGCTACCGCCCAGGGAGTTGACAGCCCTCGTTCACGAAACGGGTGACGAGCGCTGCGTTACCAACTCCTTGGCACAACCCTGCTGACGGTGGGCTACTGTGTGATAACCCCACCGGCACAACATTGGTGGCAGTTGCGGGATCCACTGGCACAACCCTGTTGACGGTGGGCTACTGTGTGATAACCCCACCGGCACAACACCGCGTAGGTCTCTCATTGGCGCACGTATAGGCGTCGTACATCAATGAGAGGACATGGTGGCCGCGACCTCTGAATTTTGAATTTTCGCTCGCGCCGAGTCTTCGCGTGCTTTTTCTTTTTAATTTTTTTTTGTCATCGCTTTGCATCGTCGCACGTGGCCGTGATGGTAAAGCCCTTCGCCGCCCATCGGTTGATCTCAGCCGTGGAGGAACAAAACTCAAAAGGCTCGTCTCAGCTACGGTCGCGGAAAACGGAACAAATTGATGTTGCGTCGATGGCGTTGCAGACTGTATTGAAAAGCCGAGAAAAATGTGGAAGATGTATACGCTTATTTGTGCAGAAGTAGAAAATGTAAACTGTAATTAAGTTGCATATCTAAATTACAACTCTTAACGCTTTAAAAAGCAGAAATTATTGAGTGAATATTAAAACTGCAACAACGCACCAGCGCGAATACAAGCGTCAGCAGTGAGCGCCAACGGCGCCAGCGCCAAGTCCCATGGAGATGCGCACTTCTTTTGACGCCCACTGTGGCACGGCGCTGACAGCGCCGACGCTGAGCGCCGACGCCCAGGATATGTCGTTGGAGTTGGGCCTTAACCCCGTCGCTGTTGGCGTCGGCATCAGAGTCAGCGTCCGCGGAACCGGTGTGTAGCTACAGGGTAGCTCAGCGCCGGGGACCACCTTATTACAGGTGGCCCTGGTAAAATTTGGTTGTAAGATTTTACGTTCTCTCACGTACCCCGCCATGGTCATTCGGAACAGAGACGTATCGTAGAGAGTGTATATTGAGTGGTCGCGTTGGGATCGGGGGCCCCTTAACGATTGACGTGTGCCCGGTATTGACCAGAGTTTTTACCCTCACACGCAGGCTGCTAGCGCGCTCCTACTCTCGACAACAGGCGCCATCTGACGGGCGAGCGCGGACAGGGGGTTGCGGGTCGCGCGGGCGCCCCGCGTTGAATGGGTGTGAGCGAGCGTTCTTCAACCATGTCATTACCGCGCTCTACCACTTATGCAGGTAGGTGTGAGCTGTGCATCGCTACTCACATCTATCCCCTTTCGAGAGTACTGCAGCGATTTGAAGCGCGCTGTTTCCTCGCTGACGTAATATACGAAGGTAGTCTACTATGCAGGTTATAAACTATACATCGCCATTTACGCGCAGCAGTTGCGTTTTTTTTTTTTGGTGGGGGGGGGGGGGGGGGGGGGAGGTCCATTCACATGTGAGAAATCCACATGCCTGTTATTATCTTTTGAATTTGCGCACTAGGATGTAGATTGTTGAACCTGCTGCCATGGTGTCAGATTTAACTGGATCGACGAGCCTCGCGCTAGGCGAAACGTGTTTTTTCGCCCAACAGTGGTTCGTTTTTGGCTTTCGTTTTTCCTTTAAGGGAATCTACGACAACTAGGACTCCCAATTGTTATTTCCTTATTTTAAAGAGAATTCGACATGTAAAACTGTTGAACAGAGTAGGTTTTTTCTGTTAGTATCTACCTCGGACGCAACATGATTTTATTATACTTATGACCTGGCCCAAACGGCTAAGCAGTGGTTTAGCACGCACCTATAGGTTCCAAATTAAGTATACTTGTCTTGTCGCTGCAAAACTCGGGAGAGCTGGCTGCTGTGTAAATATCTGTTCAAGGCTTGATACAAATAACGAACAGGGATTGTGCCCTCCAGCAGTGTCTTCGTGGTTAGGGCTCTTGACAGCTGATTTGAAGACATAGGTTCGATTATAGAAATGTTGGCCGCGCTTCAATGAAGACGAAGCTAAAGGGTGCCTTTGTAGTGTGCGATGTCAGCATACGTTAAATAACCCCAGGCAGTCGACAAATTTCCGGAGCACTGCACAAGGGCGTGTCTCAACCGATGCTACTTTTGGATGCTTAAGTTCATATACCATATGAAAACTGAGTTGTATTACTCCAAGCATTTCTTTGCTACTGTTCCTTTGGCATGTACGAGAATTTGCAGGTGCAGGAAAAGTAACGTATTACGCTTTTCCGTTCAAATTAAATCACACCTTCTGCACTGAAGATAAGAAAACAATATTGCCCAAAGAAAGGGCACTCGTCCACTACCAGATGTCATATACCAAGACTGCCAGTTTCAATTATGCAACGCGTGAAAAATGGTCGAAGGAAAAAACGTGCTCCATTTACTTTTGTCCGCACAGGCACGTGTAGGATATAAAATATGCATTATGCTTAACATGCAAGCGTAAAGGATTGATAAGCGCTATAAAGTTCTAGGGATAAAAAGAAATAATCCTAATGCGGTGGTGTTCTTAAATAAAGCGCCACAAAATGTACCTACCGAGCTTGTCAACTCAGATGAGCCCAAATCGATAATTTGTTGATGTGACTTGCACACTAGAGGAACGAGAACACGGCCTAATTGCTGAGGTTTGAAGTGAGCGACAGGAAGGAAGAAGACCGCATTGGAAGTGGAATTATATCTGAGTCATACGCAATAGTAATGTTTGCAGTTGTTCAGAAACGTTTTATTGTCAGTAAGGGACCGAAACGGCATTATTAGCGCAGCATTGTGGTGAGCACCAGTTGCCGGGAACGTAAAACTAAATCCATAAAACACTAGTCGAAAGTCGATTTTAACTCCACGGCAATGCAAATAAACTTGCTCCACCACAATTCTGCGGTGCAAATATTTTTGGCGATGTTTCCTAGCGGCGCCGCCGCGGCGATACCGCGGCCCCGCAGTCCACAAGGAAATGCCCGCGAGGCGGCGCTAGTCGACAGAAAATGGCCGCGGCAGGGAGCGGCTAAAAAGTCTGGTCTATAGGCTGCCCGGGTGGTCTTCCAATAGCAAGTTGCTAAGACTAACTTGCGGAACAAGATTCTGCCCGCCCTTGGGCAACCTTCTACGATGATGTGTAACATAGACAGGGGCAGTTCGGTGAAAGGCAGCGTAGGGCTCCCGAGGGACCACTTAAGGCTATCGCGTCTTGGCCTTGAAAGATAACGTTAAGTGCTTTCTAGATTAGTTGCATGGTCAGTAATATATCCGGTAAAGTAAGAAAAAAAAAGATAGACAAAAGTAAGAGGATAACCATGACCGCTCTTCGCATTCCAAACGCAAACGCAATACACTGCGCCACAGAAGCATCGAGATAAAGTGCGTTTATAGCGCTTTTATTCCTGTTCATAAAATTTCTCTATTTAGCCACTAGCAGTCGCTTATCAACCGGAAGATGTAGCGAGTTTAGAATATAAGAATAGATATATTACAAAGAATATGAATTTATGGACCGGTTTGTAACAACAAAATAAATATACGGAAGTTTAAGGCAGATCATCGTGGCAAGAGCCTCCACACCGTTTCAGAGGGGACTATCCCATTCTATTCCATTCAACAATTCATGTTGGAATCTCGCTGTTCTTTATAAAATTTTTCACACTGGCCGCTACGTGAAGCTGCTCTGCCTGAAACGCTCTGGCTGTAGGATTGTACCGATGACAAAACGAATGCATGGCTCATTCCGCTGACGAGAAAGATGCCAGGTTTTATGCGGTGTAAGTAGCTGAGCACAAATTGTGCATTGCCGAGTAGGGTAATCATCCGTGTTTTATTACTGTTGGTGTAAGGCGCAATGATCCTCAATCTAAAACATGTGTCTATCATCTAAAAAGAAGTACATCAGTAACGGTGTGAAAAAACACGAGAAATATGTGCGGAAATGTTGGGATGCGTGAGATATGTCTTAAAGTAATGCGCAGATGACTAAACACATTACGAGCATCTTAGGATACGACAGAAAACGTTATAAAACAGTGGCCACACCGGTACGTAGCCTCCCACTTTGTAGCGTCGGCAAAGTGGGATGCCTCGATGCACGCTATAAATGCGGAAAGAAAGCACGTTTCTTCCACTGAGGAGTCAGCCAGCCAGCATTACACCAGAATTTATTTTTTAATGGCGATAGAGTGAAGCCCATATAGAAGTAATAATGTATCCTCTTTTAGACTATTTTGTAGTGGCCTCCTTTTTTATTACACCTCTGCCCCTTAGCAAAAATCCTCAAACAAATTCTGCTGGATCGAAGATCAGACACGCCAACTCGAAAACTGTTGAGGACCACCAAATGAGAAGATTCCACCTATCACCAAATGAAAAGTCACTAATTCCACTAGGACAACTAGAATGACAGGCATCCCGATGATAAACATTTAGCCTGGTATAGAAGTACTAGCGCAGGTGTATACCGGTTTACCGAAAGCTGACAGCGCACGCGCCGTGGCCAACTCTTGCTACACCCTTGCGAGTGCACATGCGCCAAAGGCATCCGTTAGACTGGTACCCGTCCATGGTAGCATGCATTCGCTATGCTAAATCTCTGTATTGACTTAATGTCGAAGTAGTTGGCCAGAAGGTATGCATCACTTCTTGGAAGGGCACTCTTGAGTCTTGGCGAGGATGTTTGCCAGCGGCCGCTTATCGGCACTCCTACCGAACTAATTGTCATATATAAGAAACCTGTCCTTCCAGTCGGAGCAGAGTAGACCTTTTTGGTGCTGCGTTGCGTCCTCCATCGATTGTTGCATATGTTTTTATAAAGAATATCGGCAATACCCTTGTAAACAGTGTCATCCAGAACTCTAGCTTTGTTGATGTTTGGCTGCCGGTTCTTCAACCTTAACACACGCACGGGAAAAGAGGTCTGCAGCATGCTAGAGGTCAAATTGGAAGACAGCTACAGGGTACTCTCGTTCAGAATGCAATGAAAATATATGTGAAGAGAGAATGTCAACTTTGTTCCTTCCCAGGTGCAAGATAACTGGGATTAGCTGAGAAGATACAGGACTGTAATTGCTTATTACGATTGCGTTAGTAAGCTTTTTAAACTGCTCAGCCCCTTTTAGTGCTCAAAATTGGCGACAGATGCAACTCTCTGTGAGCACATTTCCAAATTGAGGTAGGTCTTTGAGTGGTGAAAGGGTGTGTAGCACGTGATTCGGAAGACATTAAAGAGTCATTGCGTCCCATGTCACAGATTGAAGAGAGGAGCTTGCCGATAAAAATGGCCTAGGCGGAATAAAATCTCCGGGTTTCAGGGTTACATTCTCCACCTTTGGGCGCTCGATACTGTGTATTAAAAAAAAAAAATAAAAAGAATCATTATAATGGCATTTATTTGCGAACCCAGAAAGTAACACTTGCTGAAACCTTACACTTTTTTATTTTTAGATTTAATCACATTACCCACAGCGCCTTTTCGCATTAAGTGGAGAGAGGGGGGAATTACAATATGAACAGTGCTACATGCTGGCAGGAAAAGGAACATGACATAAAAAGTATGCTGCAGCATAATTCCCTACAGGCAAACCCAACTACATGTATTGCAGAAGTCTGAAACACTTAAGTAAAATTTGATGAAACGACTTTTTGGGGCAGCTTATTTCACTAAAATATTGTTTTTGCAAAAAATTACATTTTTAGTGAGTCTGTCCGGCAGTTTACTTTTTTTTAATTTGTAAGTGTGGTCCTTTCTTGCCGATACATAGTAATAGTCGATGAATAATAGTTGCGCTCAGTACCTATATTAGAATGAAATATGTTATGGAAAAATGTCGGCTTAAGCATGTGTCTGCGTTTCTGTAGTGAAACCCCTGTTATTGATTTCTGCGTGGCTGACAGTCTGAAATTCGGGCTTCTAATTGTATAAAAAAAAGGCGGACAGCTAGGTTCTGGGCTTTATTTAATTTATCAGTATCATTTTTTTAGTTTTAGGGTCCCATACTATACAGGCGTAATCTAGTATATGCCCTACATTAGTTTTGTATAACGATTCTTTAATATTTAAAGGAAAAGACTTGGCATTCATGCGTGGGAAATCTAAAATACGACCTGATTTCACAGTTATTTATTAATGTGCCTATGCCAACACAGCTTACAAGTTAAATATCAATATTTTTTGTATGCAGTGACAGACAACAAATGTGCTCAATTAATACTATAAACAACATTAAAAGGCGACCTTTATTTCGTAAAACACACATTGGCGCTTTACTGGAAGTTAATCGTCTTGCCCCATTTATCACTCCAGTCAACGGTTTTGTCAAGGTCACATTGTAGGTTGACACGGTCAGCAGGATTAGGAAGAGCTCGGTATAAAACAAAATCATCAGCAAATAGTCTCAATGTAGACGATATACCAGCGACAATGTTCTTTATAAAAACTGCAAATAAATGTGGTCCTAAAACAGACCCTTGCAGGACACCTGAGGTGAGAGCAACTTCTTCCGAGATTTTATCATTAACCTCCACCCTTTGTTTTCTTAAATAAAAGTACGCTCTTATCCATGCTATTACTTTGCATTTAGTGTTATACAACGATAATCTTTGTAATACATTGTGCGGTATAACGTCAAAAGCTTTCATAAAATCGAGGCAGACAACAGAAACCCATTTCTCTAAAAAATAAGCAATGTCGTGTACCAGTTTGGTTAACTGAGTGACACATGAAAATCCAGTGCGAAAGCCATGTTGATTATTATTTACCAAGAAACCTTATTAACGTGATGCACAATATAGGTACGAAGTATACGTGTTCAAGCGGCACTTGTGAAGGATACTGGGCGACAATTTTAGACCAGATTGTTTGGCCCCGATTTCTGAATGGACACAACCTGCGCCATTTTCCAGTCATTAGGCAAATCACTTTCTTCAGGTGATTGTTGAAAAAGAAGATAGATATCTCGTAAGAGAATTGCAGAAAACAAAAGCAACGCGTTTGACAATCCGTCAGGTCCCGTGGCTTTTGAAGTTTTAAATTCTTTTAGCAGTATAAGTATTCCACGATTGTTAAAAAGAAGATTATTCATTGAATAATCCAGAATGCGTCAAGCCGTGCAGTGTCATTGGAATCAAGATTGCTCGGAAACACAAAACTGATGAAGGTATTGAAACAGTTTGCTTTATCGAGGTTATCGCAAACTTCAGTTCCATCATGCTCAAGCAGCGGAATAGATAGATCATCCTTACCATTTCATTTAAAGAATTGCCATAACATCTTCGGGAAATATTGTTGCGTGATTTGAAAGAACTAATTAATGCATATTTTGCTTCCTTCACCGTCGTTTTCATTTTTATCAACTGCTGAAGCTTATCTTTGTGGATCTGAAAAGGCTCAGTAAGCATAGCTTAGTGTTAACGACTTGATCTCTCATCCATGTGGCATCGTGTTAGGGAATGGGCATAAAGGAACAGGCGTAAGATAGAGGCTGTTTAGTATTTCCTTGCATAACCTGACGTGTGTGAGTAATCTTCTGTGAACCTTGAAACTTCACTTGCATTTTGTGTTGCACGTGGTGTAATGTACACAGATTTATAGAATTAAATCTTACTGAAGCTGTACACATATCAGAGTTATCTGTGTGATTTTTCCTTTCTGCCGCTTGTCTCGCAGGTCAAGGCGTTCAAAACTGAACTCATGTATCAAAGGTGATTCCTTTTTGTCCTGAAAAACTTTATGCTCCAAAAACAATTCGGTCCCTATCTGTTGACACTGTTGATCTGTTGATCTCTATCTGTTGATCACTATCTCAGCAGCCTGACGACCGAATGACGATATATATTTAGTGACGACCCAACATTTTAATCATTACTTATCCTAGCATTTGAGTGTGCAGTTCCTGATCCGTAAAGATACCTCGTCCGTGTCGGTTTTTCTTTTTTCTTTTTCGAAAATAAAAACGCCTGTCTGCGGTGACCACGTCTAACCAGATAACTCCGAAAAATACTTTCGCATGCATGTAGCCCTGTGAAGGAAATTGAAACTGTCGGGTTATCTACATGTATATGGTATGGAATCTTAGTTCAACTCCACAAGAAATAAATACTTGCGTCAAGACATGCCCACAACCACCAGGGCTCAACTCCTGAAGCCATTCTGGCCCTCATTCACGACGAGCGCTCAAGCGCTTGGAAAAAAAAGGTGCAGGTGTGGGGAAAACATAGCAGCAATAATGTGACATTTTGGTATTCAGAACTCGAAGAAAATTATCTGCACTATCAAATAAATTTAATATTCAGCTAGTATGAGCTACCACAAAGCAGAAAAACAAGTCAGAGCCGAAAACACTTCTTTACAGCGCTCGAGCGGTGCTTTGCAGAAGAAGTAAAAATAAATAAAACAGCAGGTACTGACCTTTAGTGATAATACTCGTGCCCTAACGCAACAGCGGATCTATAACCACTGTACCACCATTGTGGTACAGTGATTAAGATGTGCGACTACATTGCCGGAGTACCCGGGTTCGACCCCGACCGCCGGCGGCTGCGTTTCGATGGAGGCGACACGAAGTGGCGTCCGTGTGTTGTGTGCTGTCACTGCATATTAAGAACCCCAAGTGGTCGACATATTCGGAGTCCTACACTACGAATTCTCTAATAGCCTGAGGCGCTTAGTGACGTCAAAACCCTGCAAAAGAAAAAAGTAAACAGCGAATGAATGTGAGCCTGCCCAGACGCACCCACATTGCTTGAAACAAAGAAGCTGTGGTAACATTACCCTTAACTTGCCCCGTAGCGTACTTGTTGAGCGCACTAGACAATTGTGATCGACTCTGTACACGGACGGGTTGACTGTCACCAACAGACACTGCAATGCCTTGTACCGAGAGCGGATATTCTAAGTTATTTTTTTTTTGTTTATTGCGTCTTAACGTTTCAAAGCAGCCCAGGCTATGAGGGATGCCGTAGCAGAGGACTCCGTATATTTAAAGCACCTCGATTACGGGGCACACGGGCGCCTTGCTTTTCTCTCCCTCGAAAAGCGTCTCGCGTCGCAGGCATGTATGCCGCGTCCTCGGGATAAGCAGTCGAGAGTCCTAACCCTGAGCTGCCGTTGCGATTCTGATATTCGAAAGTATCGAATGTTGAGAGACAGAGATATGGAATACCTGAGCATTAGTCATCTGCGCCGAAGGCGCGCCTGTATGGCCGCTGCAGAAACCGGATATCCCTGTCCTTGGCTGAGTGAAGAAGGAGGTCGTAACCCAGCTCTCGGAGCGTCCGGAATTGTTTTCTGGGCGGCGTAGGTTGCAGCCTTCTCCAAATCAGAAGTAATAAGCTGGAGAAACAAAGAAGCATTTTATTCTTCTGACGACAAACTCGGTCTCCATCTCACGCAGCTTGTCTTGTATGTGCCAATAGTTCCCTCGAGTGTTAACGCCTGGTGATTCTTTGGTGCCTCCACCTAAGTTGTGACTTTTTTTTTTTTATGGCTGTGATTACAGAAAGCATTAGTATTAACAAATTAATACTAGATTTGAATGCTATATTTTGATCTCTTTGAGCTAGGCTTCCATAGTTTGATGAAAATTTATGCATATTGAAGTAGCGCTGTATTCGATCACACTGCTCTGCGTTATGCGGCTCGTACAGCTGCTCCCTTTACCAGTCTACGATTGAAGGAATTAGCACTGTTCTGGGACATATACAGTGTGGCTGACTATATTGATATGTTGATTATTCTGCAGAAATGACTCACCATTTGCTGCCATAAAAGGCACAAACAAAAACCACAGGATAGTGTGCGAAAGTAGAAGGATCAGCTCTCAGACTGCTATTCTAGGATAGAGGGCGAGAGGGAGCCTATCGCACATGATCTAATCTACCACTGAAAAAAAAAAAAAAAAGACTTCAGCAATACTTAATACGTCAATTTATGGCGTAATAATACTGCTGTAAATACATGTCCTGCGATAAGACAAATCTCAGAATGCATTTTGGTGTCTTATTAATGAAAAGATGTTCACTAGAAAAACAAGCATTATTAATCAAAAAATATTTTGCTGAAATAACATAAAAATCTGTACACTTTAAAGGCAGCAAACATGAGAACCTCACTAATCATTCAACTCTTATTTATGACCATAATGTGCAAATCCTTCAACATCGGATAGAAAGAACTGCATATGCCTACTGCAGTGGACCACCGGACGAGTAGCGGCCTCATTCCTGCCATCACCGTTAAGCTCTATCTGCCGCTCTTGCCCAGTGGCCAGATGCTCGGCTAGTGATACCGTGGATACAGGTTTGTTCCTGTTCCTGACCAGAGCGGCAAGTTTTTGATTATGAGGAAAGGCACAGCACCTGTGTACTGTGCCTTTTAAAGAAGCTCAGGTGGTCGAAACTTCCGGAGCCCTGCTACGGTGTTCCTCACAGGTGATGTACCCTTGTTACGTTGAACTCTGTAGGCTAGCACTGTATTTACAGAATAAAACAAAAAACGGAGGGGGGGTCTCATCGACGCCGCCATTGACTGAGTGTGAGAAGTATCTAGGTGAATGCCTGTAGGAATACATGTAAGCGGAAGATTTCAAAGCAGCTCCCTGGTTTCACAGTGCGCCTGCGATGTCGTCTCTTGGTGAAGAGGAACCATGAGTATTCTAGAACAGATTGTGACAGCATGAAACGTCACTTCAAAGGAGCGGCATAATTAAGCCGCCGCAAATATTTGGGTGCCCGAATGGGGAACGCGAACTGTATAAAAACACTCATAGAAGGCTGACAGCGACATATATTCTCGTTAAACAGAGCGCCAATGTAGGCGACCGTTCATGAAATGCTGGCAATCGCGCTGAAAAAAAGATTGCTGGGGTTTAGCTTTAGTTAAACCTGGTATGTTGCGTAAGCAAAGCCGACATAGCTTCTCTTTCTGCTCTTTCTTTTCTTTCGCTTCTCTTTCTTCTTTTTTCTCTTCTTTTTCTTTATTTTCCTTTTAGTTGCATTCCTGTATTCTTTACTGCTGAGTGAACACGTGGACACAGATTCTTCGCTGTTTAAAGCATCATGTCATTCCATTCGGAATCGTCACCGGATGTCGACGATTCGGTTTCGAGAGATGGCCGGCACGCACGCCTAGCAGCGTCTTGAGCGCGTCGTTTAGCACGCCGCAGTTTCCGTTCTTCACCTGTCTCTTGGGCCAGCTGTAGTTTTCTGGCTGCTGCAAGTCGGCAAAGGATCTCTTTCTGTTTATCAGGTGACATAGCGACTGCTCCGGCAAAGCGAGCACGCGTTAGCGTGCGCTAGCTATCTGCGGCGCACCGTGGTTACCGGCCGCGGCCACGCGACGACTTGAGCTGGGAGCCCATCTGCAGCAGCTCTAAAGGTCACCGCGGCTACCGGCCACAGCTACGCGTAGAGGCTGAGACCTGGAGAAGTATTTTTTATGCAATAAAAGTCTGACAAAGCATGCTCTGTCGTTTCCAGTTTCTATTTTTAAAGTGTTTAGATGAATTTGCCTTGTGAAGCCGTATAGACACGCCTGAAAGGTTGACTTTCCAATGGTGTCCTTGCGAATAGCGCGCTAGCTTTTCACATAGTGTTCTATTTATTTATTTATTTATTTATTTATTTATTTATTTATTTATTTATTTATTGTACATACTTTCAAGGCCGGTAGGCACAACAGAAAGGAGTGGTAGAGTACATTATTTGCAGAATTTAATGCATGCGGCCGCCATGCATTAAATTTCCTTTCTTATTCTGTAGTTCCAACATTACAGCTTAGACATCACATTGCAATAAAGTGAAATTCTGCGGTGGCGCGGGAAACGGGAAACATAACTTCACACTGTAGGAGACGACACACATGGATTCCTCCGGTTCTGGCAACGGCGAGCGCTACCTGCATGTAAGTATGGTTTTGGTTTATATTCTAATGGGCACGGTTCGTCTATAATTTATCGGGCTGTTTAAGGTGTGGTCTGGATATAAACAGTCCAGTTTAGGTTTTTCGTTGGAACTTACGCGGCAGTTTATCGGACTATGCCAAGAAGCGTGAGCGATTCGGAGAAGTGCGCCTTATGGGCGAGCCTCAAGCAAGGCTAACTTTTGAATGAGTATTTTGGTGTGTGCACCGCTTCACAGCACATATTTACCCGGGTCGTTTAACAATAGATTGTCTTCTTAGTGCTCTTCCAAACTATTCTTAATTGGTTAATTGTTCCGCTCGCGTAATGCACTAAATACGGTAAACTTCATAGAGGTACACATTTTCACATTTTTTTGTGCACCTTTACTTTAACGTCTGCCCAATTAACGTTTGTAAATGTTACAATTCGTAAAGGTTACTTTTATTTTGTTCATGGGTTACAAGTATTTGAAGTAATGTAACCTTTCTAAAGGTACACAAATGGCATAGGTATCTTGCTGCAACATACGTACTAAAGTTCATTCACGAAAAAAAGTCCTTTGAGCGTGTGAAAAGCTATGAAGTCTAAAACTCCGCTGGGTATCGATTTCAACGGTACAAAAATTGATTAATGAGGTTTATACTGTAGAAAGACAACAAGCGAGGAAAATCAGTGTGATAGCCAAAACATTCTTTGACTCAAGAATATAGACACAAATATAAACATATCTTCTTGTGTGTTGGCAGCATCAAATAAAACCTAAGTGATTATTCTAGTATAATGCATGTTTCCGAACAGGTATCACCGCAAAGAATGTAAATACAGGGCACTAGACGAAGTTTGAAATATGATCCCATATTATACCACTGTTTGCAAGCCAGAGAAAGCCAAATCGAACATTCAGCAAAATAATTTAAGTTCACATTTCTTCTATCGCAATATAAAAAAAAATATGTATATAATTATAGTTCAATACAACGAAATAAAAAAAATGCACTATAATCTAAAAATTCAGCTTGAAGGTTGTATAAGGAATACAGAAAACACGAAATACAAGCGGTAAAAAAACAAGAGAATGCAATGCTTTGAACATAAAATTTATCACTCTTCTGAAGAGGCATTTAGGTGACCAAATTAACAGCTCAAGAAAGGGGAGGCAATACGCAGTAGAGACAACACGGGTGGCTTCATAAAATGGCGCAATGCAAAACTAAAGAGTGAGGACCATCATTCTAAGCGTATTTTAAACAGCATGTTTATGATTCACATATACCTAGAAGCATTCACAGTGTATAACTTCAGAAAATACAGTGCAAATTGCCTTGAGTATATCAACAAATGTCCTCAACTAAACCTTCCATAGTAATATGATGACACCTCTAAAGAATAGAAAAAAAAAAAAGAACATAATGCGACGAATAAGAACTTGTCCCTGAAACAGCGCTGTAAGGTTGACTACATTCATAGCCATACATCAAGCAAATGTCCTGCGGCTCTGAAAAAGAAAAAAAAAAATCACTCAAGTTCTCTCAAGAAAAGATACTTCAGCATCTTAGAAAGCGAACTATTTGAGTAAAACATTTCCTCTTACGAAATTTTCACAAATTTATCTTCTTCAAGAGGATGACCATGCTCTTCTGGCGATTCTTAGGCAGTCTTTGAGGCAACTGTAGCTGCTGGAAGAACAATCTAATGCAGAATGTAGGACAAGCACCGGTGAAAATACAGGTGCGTACTTTATTTTTTTCATATAATATGTCAGGATGCAGAATGTGAACGCACGCTCGATACTTCCACTAGTGATCCAGATCATCCATCCAGTACTTCCCGAACAAACAAAAGTGCGTGCGATGGAGGTATATGCATAAATTGCTGTCGCTTGCAGGTCACCGGGCCTATGGAATGTCACATTAGAGCTTTAAGCAACCTTTCATATACAATGCGTAGCTTATATTCTCACCAGAGTGAGATTTGATTCAATGAGAGAACAAAGCCCAAGAACGGCAATACACGTGAGGCATGTGGAGCCTACGTTAACTTACCTTCCAAAGAGCAACGCGTCTCATTGTTGTGAATTCCACGCCTCGTAGCAGGCCTACCGTCCCCCCCCCTTTCGATTCCGGAGTCCCTGGTGTTCCATCTGCCCATCCTGAGGCAACGCGTTGATAACTGCCCGGAAAGCAGCATCCGCGATCTTACGTCCTCTTCTTCGCTGCTATTTCCACCATCATTGTTTGTTTGTAGGCACGCAGCCTTGTATTCGGAGCGTTCCGTCTCCCTTCCGAGGCAGCTTCCTTTTCCTTTCTACGCGCGATAAATGGCTCTGCTTTTATTTAAACTTCTTTTAGCGTGCAGACTGCGCCGCGGCTCGCTCGCACCGCGTTTCGAAAGGAAGCCCGCTCCAGCACACGCATCGCCGCACGGCATTGCAAGCGTTGCTGCAGAAAGGTGCGCATGTTTCACGCTATAGAGACGGTTTTCAGTGCCGCTTTCTTGCCGCTTCATAGGCAAGCATGCTACTCGCAAGTTGCTACTGTTGACCGCTAATAAGGGACATTGAGCATAATCTCGAAAGAACCAGGCCAGTGAAGTTTCATAATTACCCCGTGTGGGATTGTTATGGCACCATAACGACGTTTGGAATCCTGGCCATGGCGTTTTAGTGGTCAGACATGCGAAAAAAGTCAGGCTTATGCCACTACCAATTTTGGCTAATCTGTGGTATCGAATGTTCAATTTAACTGACTGGCGCTACTAGATGTAGCCTGTAGGCCTTTACTTATGTAGGAGAAAAAAAAAAGAATTATGACTTCAGACAGGACGTAAAACCCGACGTGGACAGCAGGAAGAGCGGTAACTAACTAGCAAGTAACGGGTTTATTAGAACAGCACACAAAAGGGGCACCTGCGCGTTACAAATAAAAAAACAAAACCAAATTGATCGTTCGTCATATGCACAGGAGATGGGCATTGATAAATCACAAAAAAAAAAATAATAAGCGTAATAACACGAACGTCACTGGTTGTTTAAGAAACGGCCCTTCTCATCTAAAAGATCTTTAGAAGGCTCACTTGCACACACGTAGCGCCACAGCTGGCAAATACTTGCTGCTTCCGAAATTTCCCTTTCGAGTGTGGATTTTTCTGCTTCTGATAATAGTGGCTTTGCTCAGCAAGGGATATACCGACTATCGCATTCACTATTGTGTCTCGGAAGATTGGCGCCATTCTCAGATTTCAGTGACCAATAATTTGTTCGTTGAAAGAAATCGCCATATACTGCAAACGGCTAAGCTCTGGTGAAGCGAAAAGTTTTGCAGTTACAGCTCCAAACAAGCTGATGTCTTCAGAGACACTTATGTAAAAAGATTCTTGAAAAAGTCGTTATATTAACAGTGAAAAGGGAGCTAGGAAGTAAATGCACAAAGTCAAGAAATTTGTTCCAGGGCCACAATCTTTTGTTTCAGGGTCAAGATGGGCATCAAAACTGGTGTTTTACTTTTGTTGACTGTGACGACAGCTTGCGGCCTGAGCACGTCTCTGAACTGCACCCAGATCACTCACCAGACAACATTGCTCCAGCACTTTCAACACTGTAAAGTGACCATTGAAGATGGATATGTCAACGCCATTTGTAACATCCTCGTCGGGTTACCGCTTCGGCAGAAGTTCATCCCTGCCGACCCAGAGACGCTGACAATGGAACAGCATCTCGTGTCCGACACACCGGTGGACCGGATGACTCCGAACGATGGCACCGTCTGCCTGTCGCTCCGGTCCGTCAAGATTAAAAAGTGGGACAACTTTCCTCCGGAAATGGCTCAACAGTACGACATGTTCCTGACGAATGAGGACAGCATTTTCGGACCATTCAACATTTACTCTCTGCTCATATACATTCGTCAGATGACATTCCAGACCAATTTTGGCAAGCCGCCGCAGGTCGCCGCCGCAATCTGCAACGGGACTAGAAATGACGGAAGCTGCAATTTTGACGTTTACGGATTCGTCGACCGCTATCGGCACAAGTTTACATCTGGGCGGTATTTGAATATAATAGTGACATTCGTCAAATACTGGAATATTTATTCGGCCGAAACTGATGCAGTGAACATCACGTTTTCAGACACAGTAAAGAAGATTCCGAAAGAACTGTTCTGGGACGTCGCCATCACTCCAATAAGGCACTTCTTATTCTATAAATGCAACTTTGACAGCATCGGAGAAGGCGAGATACCGCACCTTAGGAAGCTTGACAGCCTCGAGTTTTTCCAGACACCCATAAAGAAGGTGCATCCGCTTGCGTTCGACGTGATCCCAGATTTAAGGCATGCATCGTTAATAGGCACGAAACTACCCGGCATTCCGGCGGCAATATTTTCCTTAACACGGCTAGACACGCTCGACATGTCGAATACGGATGTGCCCCGTGACACGGAATTTCAATACTGTCCCGGAAGCTGTGAAGAGAACAGCAGCGTTCAGAGGCTGATTCTGAGCGGAACCAACCTGAGCTCATTGC
The DNA here is from genome assembly GCA_023969395.1 of Amblyomma maculatum. NCBI lineage: Eukaryota > Metazoa > Arthropoda > Arachnida > Ixodida > Ixodidae > Amblyomma > Amblyomma maculatum. The sequence continues at coordinate 302,271 of JAJIZL010020297.1, forward strand.
CAGATCGTGCCTTCTGTGGATTTCCGTTCCTCAGGAGCCTTGAAATAGACAACTGTCACATAACACAACTCTCCGGTTCTCCATTTATTTGCCTCGGAAACCTCAGTAATCTCCATATGCCTGGAAATAAGATCAAATCTTTGGACGGCGAAAATGTGAAAGGCCTCAAAAACCTTCTTTTTCTGGACCTCAATAGAAACCGGATTGCGCAATTCGAAGGTCCTCAAATATTTTCAAATTTGATTTCATTGCGAAGGCTCATACTTTCTCAAAACGAGATTAAAGAACTACAACTTGGTACAGTGGAGTATGTGCCTATCGAGCAGCTAAACCTGGTGTACAATCGCATTTCAAAGTGGAAGCCACCACTGTTCGCTCGTATGGGCAATCTAAAAACTCTCCTCTTAGAGCACAACGTGCTATCCAGAATAAGCGACGACATGCTCCACGACATCAGCCACGTCAGCTATGTGAACGTCAGCTGGAATCCGTGGGACTGTTCGAGTTGCCAGCTTGAAAACCTGCTCTCTCTGCTGCACAAGCACCCCATGCAGTGTAAGAGCTGTTTGTTCTGCAAGGAACCAGACGAGCACGAGGGATGGCTCGTTCTCGAGGTGCCCTGGAATGAAAATGACTGTGCCCCACCCGACCACTACAGAATTTACGGCATTCCTGCGCTCCTTTCTATCATGGTCTCCTCCGTAGTCGCCTACATTGTTTACAGGAACCGTTGGTACTGCATGTATGGCCTGCTATACCTCAAGGTCGTCATCAAAGGATACCGAAGACATACGCACGCTGGACGCTTTCTTTGGGACGGCTTCCTCTCGTACCACGCATCGGACGCCGAGTGGGTGCGAGACGTTCTGCTTCCAAAGCTCGAGTCAGCTCCCATGAAATTCCGACTCTGCGTGGCCGAGCGGGACTTCATTCCAGGTCTCCCGATCACCGAAAACATTTGTCGTGCCATAACGCAGAGCCGCGTGTCGTTGTTCGTAATCAGCCGTGAGTTCTGCCGCAGTCGCTGGTGCATGTTCGAGCTGAGCCTGGCGCAGCATCGGCTTTTCGAGAACGATCGCCACGACGGGATGGTTTTCATACGGAAGAACGACGTGGATGAGTCTGAGATGAGCTCCATGCTGGTTTACTTAATCAAGTCTCGAACATACGTCCAGCTGCCGCCCGTCGACTCGAGCGAGGCCCTGAGCAACCTCTTCTGGCTCCAGGTGCAGGCTGCGCTGGAACAATAGACGTACACCGTGATATTTCCTGCTTCCAGGTATTGCGGCCTCATGAAGTTCAGGTCTTTGCATGCCGTATTAGCCTTGTGCCACACTCTTCCGTAGCGACAATGTCGATAAATGCTAGACTACCACCATTCTTTTCAGCTGATCACAAAGCTGATGTCAGATGGCTTCCTATATAGTTCAAGTACACCCGTAATAATATCAGCCGGAAATTTTTGTTTTAGCAACTCTTGCTTTCTGTCTATCAAGAAATAAAAAGCATCCATAGAAGAAGGTAGGGAAATTGCAAGGACAGAGAATTACTGGTGCGCTTAATCCACATTATGCGGCGAAAAATCGTTAGCATTATCGCCCAGTTGCATAGCACAGATTTGCGATTCCTTTGCGTCGGGTATTCCTAAAAATACCAAAGTCACTTTGGTAAACCTACAGAACACATCGAGTTGCAGTCACTCCACTCACTAACTAGAAAAAAAAAAAAAAAAAACGCTAAAGAGTACTCTGCGTCATTACTAGCCGGAACTAGCCATAAACTATTGTACATTTTCGCACTTTCACATTTCCTACTTCTAGTACTACATAGTGCTCCTAACTTGTAAGCCACTTAACCGACTAAACTTGTTTCAGCCACCTTAAATAACCAGGAAAAGCGAAACTAACCAGTATGGCTGCGCCAGCGTTTTCGTTTTGTTCTATTTTAATTGTGGCGTCAGCGTGGCCCCGAGTCTAAATGCTCGGCGCATAGGACGGGTTACGGCAATGAGGCATGCATCGCCATCTATAGAGGTACAGGGCAACTAAAGCTTCAGGAAATGTTGCGGACGGCGGACGAGGGCAGCAGCGGGCCACTAGAACCGACAAAAACGCATCCTTTTCAGTCAAGCTCAGCAAGATAGTCTCCTTAGCTCTTTGACTAACCACTTCTCGCCAAGAGAACAAACGTTTCTAGGATAAAACAGGCGCTTAGGTGAGTTGGTAATCCATGAGTGCGCAGGAAGCGCAAAAAAGGACGGGGGCGTAGGAAGGACAGAAATGAACGCTGACTTTCAACAGATCCTTTATTGCTTGACCAGTGAAAATATGTACGCCGAGCACAACCAACAGAAAAAGACATAATAACGTTCACGTAAATAGATGCATGCTTTCTGCAATTGAGGGTGACAACAGCGACGTCAATGCCTTGTCTTCAAAACCCTTTTTTCATTCGCAGTTAACGCCACTGAAGCACTACTAACACAAGCGTCATCTAAGCTCGCGATTCGAGCCGCTTCTAGTATTTCTCGGGTTAGCTGATTACAGTGTTTTCTTATCACTTCGTTTCTAACAGCAGAGGAGACTGAAATAACCTGCAGCGATGGGGAAAAAAATAACATATATCAATGGGCATCTGAAGCGCCGGCCGGGTAATCTGTATCCCTCCTCACTAACGCGTCTCTGCTTAATTCAAACTATCTGATATACTAGCTTATCCACTTGTAACAGGGAACGTGTCTGGTCTTAGAATTAACCTTAGTAGTTTATTGAGTTCATGCGGTCTGTACTGGCTTGTCTTGGAAATGTTCAATATAACAACATTGCAATGCAAGACGTCATAATCAAGATTCGTAGGGTTTCCTGAATTTACGAAACCTCATATGGCTGAAATTAGTAGCTCCTGTTTCTGTATAGCAAGTTTTTTTTTTGTTTTTTTGTTTAATTTTTGGACTCTGATTGCATAGAGATGAGAAATGTGTAGATTCCAGAACGATAGTTGTTCCGAATTAGTTTCACGCTATTTCTTGTCAAAGCTGACCTTAACACTGTGAGATTGTGGGAAACTTTTCTGAAGTGGTTAAGCATTATATATTACACAATTATAGAGTGTTTTATTCAAATGGGGCATGAGGTTTCAGGGTTTCTTCTTTTAGCACACATCTACACATTGGTGAACTGTATGTAAAGGAGCATTTGTTCATTAGAACCTACTCAAGCGGAGCTACGCAGCTGTAAAATAAAGCAATACGGCTTTCAGAGAAACTTGAAACAAAATTTGTCCCGGTTCGTGGATCGAACCTGGAACCAAGTCCGTCTCGGGCTGTTGCCGTACCGCAGAGCTAGCGAGGGCGCGGCTACCATATGGTTGGTCGATAGCCAACTGATCAACAACTCGCCGTTAGAACGCTTTTAGTCCGATAGCCCTCTGCATCTTGACTGCAGGGCTATATTTAGTGGTCACACTCAATTTTTTTAACATCCGTTATCCAAAACGAGCGTGATATTCTTGCTCGTGCTGTCAGCTCCTCAAGAGCACGACACACGGGATGATATTTCTCTCGCTTTCCGGAGATTTATTTAAAGATACTGCTCGTCTTATTCAGGACCTTAGGCCGGAATCCGCGACACAAAAAGATTCGAACGGAACACAGTATAAATGCGATGTAAGACATTCTCAACATGTGATGCGCGTGGAAAAATGGAAAATAATCAGAACATTGTACACCACGGCTGTAAAATAAAAAGAGTAGAACATGGTAACGCCAGAAGCGGAAAAAAGTATACAGGATATTAGCCACTGCGCAGTTCGAGATTTCCTTAAGCACGCCACAAAATTACTTGACCTAGAAGCTTTCGACTGTACCTGGAGTTCAATTCTCAGAACGCTTGTGGTAATGTGAATATTTAAATGCATTGGTTCTGCAAATTTTTATTTTTATTTTTTTTTAATGATGTGATCGTGTTGGATGTCTGATGACTGATTCAATGCACATATATTTTATCTATTCCTAAATTGTTACGGTACAGTAAATACACGAACTTCAACCTGTCCCTATATCGTCTGATTTGTAAAGATTCTAGGTGCACCTATTTGACAAGCATGCTAGAGGATGTGTGCCAGCAGTAGGAATTGAATACCAATCTCACGAATTTTTTCCTGATTCTTTACTGGATGTTGCACTGGATGTATGGATCCCATATAGTAGATCAGTATTCAAGAATGTGCCTAATTAATGTCTCATATGCAAACTGTTTAATTTCTGGAGTTGACTGGCTCAGCCTCTGCATGCCTTTTAATTTTGTGATGCAAATTATATGCTCATTCTATAAATCGTGCTTTACCTTGTTTTCATCTGACAGCCAGGAATGATTAACTCCTCACGTAACTGTACCAGAAGGCAGGAACGTCTACTGAATTCGCAAAGGTCGTTCCGTCGATTAGAAAACCATTACAATCAGATCACTGAAGGTCATTCGTTGTCATGTTGTATGGCAGGCACATCTGTGAACTGCCAGCATTTACCCGAAGTCCAAGTACCACAGCTATACCGAGTTCTTCAATACTACCAGTTGCGAAACTTCCCATAGGGCCCATGAATAAAAAAACAGCGGTTTTGATTGCTCAGAATTCGGGTGCATACAAATGGTGACGCCACCCGCAGCCATTAAGAAAACTGCAACTAAATTGCAAACTTTCAGATTGTTGATAAACTCAAAACCACCATGGAAAATAAAGTTAGTTGAAGACTTGCAGCAGTAAACCTTCTTAAAGATATCAACTGTGCGTTTAATTGAGATGGAAAAGAGGAGAGAAAAAAGCGATTTCTAAAAGGCAATGACGGCAACAGCAAAAAGCTCTTATTGACCGCTTTTAGATGGCGTGACAAGTCATAAGCACCCGAAAAATGTATCCATACTCCGGACACTTTTTGAAGCGCGGTCTCGCAACTGGCATTATCCAAAAGCTCTGACAGCTATAGTGTCTTTCAACGATCTGTGGCGCCTGTAATAGCGGCCCCGCAACGGGGGTAATGCATTTTTGCCTTATTTAAACCGATACGGAGGTGTTTCTCGGTGCGGATGTCAAAGACTGCTTTGCACGTATGTGCAGTTAATTCTATTTTTCCTTTGCGAAAGTTTAAGGAGTACTGAAGTGATTAGAGATCTCAAAACCAGTGCGCTGCATATGCAAGTGTTTCGAAGGATGTGAAAAAGCGAATATTGATCGCTTTCGGTTTTAGCTCCAATCGGGACCTCAAATATTCATAACAAACCACACACTTTTTGGACATGCAAATGTGCGTATACTGTGATCTGATTGGAAGTATGTTTCTGCGCATTGTGTACACATGCACGAATCTATATTTCGCTAAACATAAAGCACATCATTCATCTTCCCCTCACTTTAAACGTGTAAAACTAAGAGGAAAGTTCCACCTTTGTAAAGGATCTTTTCGCAGACATATACCACGTTTCGATTGTATAGTTGTGCTCAAACCATACTACTAGTTTACAATTTTCTACTAATATCTGTTGTATCCTTGTATACCTGTCCTCTCCATTTATTTTGCGCGAGGGTCGCTTTTTTTGTCTTGACAATTCCATTTTTTTTTTTTTACTAATACCGCAATTTTCCTCTTCACAATAAAGTAGAACCTATAGTGTGATTTGATGGTTGTCACGCTCGCTCCGGTGAAGCAAACTGATAACCTTTTTTCCCTGCCATGACGGTTCGTTAGTCCGTATCAAACATGACACATCAGGGTAGAGCAATCTTTCGACTAGCAACCACCAAGTCTTCTTCGTTGGGTTGTTATAAATGTATCATGTTCAAGCAGTACAATTCGAATAGGCTAGCAGTGAAAGTGGTCACCTTCAATGTGCATTACACAGTATGTAACATCTGCTCATTCTCGCTTTAGCCATAAATCATATATGTTATTGCGATGGAAAGTATGTGCAGTGTGTTTTCTCGAGAAAATAATTGCAGTTGAGCCTAGCGACGCATTCACGTGTCAGTCTTATAAAGGATGGAGCAATGCACGCCCTCACACGTCTACATATGCAACTTTCACTAAAATGGATTAAGCGACTTCACTCAAAACAATTTTTTTCCCACATGCCCCCCCCCCC
>JAJIZL010020297.1:323752-344613 GCA_023969395.1 Amblyomma maculatum
TATTATTATTATTATTATTATTATTATTATTATTATTATTATTATTAATTTTCCTCAGTATTTTCGATACAGTAGATTCCAGAATGCGAGCAAGTGTCAGTGTCCAGCTGTACTTTTTATGTATGTTTGTAAATTTAAGCTATAATTCTGCAAAAATTACAGCTTAAAAACACTGTTCCGCATACAGCAGGGCCTGAATACGATTTAGCGCTGCTTGAGAGATAATTTTCAGACCAGTTAGGTGCTGCCCGTTAATCTAATATTTCCCACGCACGAACATATCTTTGGATTTTTTCTGCATTTTGTAGCAGTTGCCGATCTTCATGCGCGTGTAAGCATTTTCGTGTTTCACAGATACGCATCAGCGCACACTCTTAAGCTACAACATCGAGTGCGTTGGATATAAAGCCAAAGCCCTGCTTTAAGCAAGCTCAACGAAAGTGTGTACATGACTGCAGATGCAAGGTAACAGCGGGTTTAATTCTCACTTCGCCCTCATATGTCTCGCAGCAGCTACGTAGTTTCTGTGGGCACCTCCTGAGAGCTCGACGTCATTTGGTCTCGGGACCTCACAACGCCGACTAACCGCCGACTACCGCCTGCCAGAGCCATACCAGGTGGTGCAAACCATTGGCCCAATTCGGAAACTGTGTTGGCAGTGCATTAGCCCTATATTGGGTCGAATACTTCAAGTTCTGATGCAGTACCAATATTTGGCAGTTTGAATATATGCAGTTTGTGTTGCCCGGCGGCTTTCCTGGAGAACGGGGTCTTAACGCTACGGGGCTAAAACATCTAAACTAGACTTCTATAAACTACTATTGACTGGGTGGGCTCAGAGCTGTTGATATGGACCGTTTATTTTTCTTCTCGGTTTTCTATGACCACGTCCTCAGTGAGCATGGAGAACTAAGACCGAACCCCCCCCCCCCCCCCCTTTCCTCATTCCAACGAGGCGATCAATTTTTCACCGCCGGCGAGCCTGGCCGACCTGAATGTGTGGTGCCAACGACCATGAGTACCAACGCACGTGGCAGTGGTGGTTGCGCCACCCTGGTCCACTCCCTCATTTGCGTGTGCCTTTTCGCTTGGTCTTTGCTTTGCTTTGCTCTGTTTGCGAGCACATTGTGCATACCTTTCTCTATATCGAGAGATCTGAGCGGCCTCTCCCTTTATCACACATATCTCTTGCTCGAAACAAAAAAACAAAAAAAAAAGGAGAAAGGAGGACATAATCGCTCGGTTTCACCTATTATGCATGTCGTCTCGGGTTCCCGCTTTTCGTTCGTTCTTCTTGCTAAAAACTTGCAAATATCGACTGAATTCAATAATAATCGGAGTCAGATCTTGCCCTAAATTGTTTCCTGCATTGCTATCACCTCATGCATAATCGTTCTTCTAGAGAAGGTGTGTGGGGGGGGGGGGGGGGGGGGGGGGGGGATTTGATTTATTTAATGATTAGATTAGAGAATTGAATGCTTGTTCAAACCCGGGTGTTTTAACCTCAATCTATTGAAGACGTTACGAAACAATCCGAAAGCTATGGTACTGCTCCTCTGATCACACAAATCTTGATTAACGATAACTTAACGAGCACAACATGTGTGCTATATGGTAATGAAAGGACCACCACTGTTCATAGAGTAACCGCTCAGATCTTGCATGTCTGCCACAGGTTACTGGAAAACAACGAAAACTTTGCAGAATGTTTCCTAGCTATTAATACAAAAAACTACAACAATCTTAGTCCATGTATCATTTCTATAAGCTTTCTGCATTTTTCTTTTAAAGGCATGTAGTATTACTTGGAAACTAACATATGCGTAACATGGCTTACTTCGCGAGACAAAGCTAAACACTGGAGTGGAGTGCGTGTTTATTAAGCTGCCAGTCATGAAATTGCAGCGCACGGAGCCCTTCTAAATCATCTTCTATACGGGGAAACCTTTACCGTCGTCACTACCGATGTATGTGCTGAAGGTCATCTTGAAAGTGACTGCATTTAATGTTTCTCCTTTTATGCCATGAAGCGGCGCAGGAAGCGAGCGAATTCAAATGCCTCTCAAGGAATAAAACGATCGCAGTTCAGTGTTTGGTTTCATGCTATAGCCCGTAAAGCCTCCTAACCAGTCGTAGCGGTATGAAGCGAGGGAAGGAACAGTGAAAAAGAAAGGAAACCGAGCAACGCGGAAGGCAGTTGCAACGAAGGCCACCCAAAGCCTGCTCAGGAGGCAATGTAAAAGCAAAGAAACCGGGCGTTGACCGCGACCAGAGGCGGCACGCAGGCTGGCTCGCGAGTGGCGCGGCGTCCACGCGAGATAGCGCGGCGACCGAGGCGTAGGCATTCGTGTGCTCGGCTGCCGCATTCCAGGAGCGATCGCGTCGCCCCAGGGACAGTGTGGGCTTGCCGCGCGAAGCGTGGTAACACAGTAACACTGCTCTCCCTTTATCAGGAGTAAGATTCAGCGTTATGTGAGCCTCACGACACCCACGGGAGTTGTCGCTCCAGCTTTGCGTCGACCTTTCCATTTTTTTTCTTTCTTGAACTATGCGGTTTGTCTCAAGGCATAGAATGGGACGTATGTATACGAACGGCAATAAACCTTGTTGACCTAATGGTGGTCAGAAGATACCAATTATGGGGTTCCCGTGTGCAAGCATTGTAGGAGGCCTTTTAAACGTATTTCTATGTTACTTATGTCATCACCTTCATAGTAAGTTGTCGACGGCAGCCCCCGCGTTCATGTCGACCGCCGAGTGAGAATGCTGAAGGCGTATCGGCGTATAGCGGCGGTTGAGGATGTGCTGAGTGTTTACATGTTATATCTTATTCATATACTATATATATCATATGTTGTATCTTAGAGTGAATGAAAGAATTAAGAGAGGCTCTGGCATTTTTCATTTGTGAACTGTGTTCTAGCACCCCTTCTGCATTAAGAACCACTTGTCCCTTAGAGACTAACTGCAAAGCGTTTATTAGCCATAGTTAGTCGCATCACGGGCTGACCGCTCATGTGATTAGCTAAGGACCTGTATTTTTACACATATTTTTGGATTGTGAATAACACGCTTGCCAAGTGGAGACCTCCTCGGGGGTGTTGGCAGAAGGGCGGAAAGGAGCTAGGTAAGAAATCAATCTGGGGGCCTTTATTCCAATTAATTAAATATGCTGTACGTCGAGGGTATTGAGGCTTAAATGGTATAAAGCTTTAACGTCTCAAACTGACGTCGGCTACGAGTGACGCCGTAGTAGAGGTTTCTGCGAAAATTTTGACTTCGTGGGATTCTTCAATGTACACTGACGTAGCACAGTGAACGGGCGCCCTGCAATTTACCTCCACTAGCTGAAACGGGCAGATATGGGAGTATTCGTATTACTATAATGAAATTATTCTAATTTAAATACTTTTCACGGTAATTTGTTCTGTAATTAATAACTTTTCTGGTCTGGTAATTTACTAATGTGATGAATTGCTTTACGGTAGTTATTTCGCGGCAAAAGTTATTATTTCCTTTAAAGCTTGTTTCTTATTTTTTTTTCCTTGGTGCACCCCCGATATTTCTTTCGACTACATTACTTACGGCCGGTAGGGCTCCACGAAAGCAGGTCCAATTCGCGGCAACCCAGGGCCAGGGTAACGGATCTACAAAAATAGACACAATTATTGAGTAGCAATGCGCGCCTGACATCTGCGGAATTCTGTGTCGTCGGGCCACTTGCTGCGGGTATCTGATGGGTAGCCGCGACAGTCAAGGGACCACCGAAGATGGCAGAAGACGAAATTGAAAACTAGCTATTATAGTCGGGACTGGAGAGTGCGCAGTGGCACTCCCTGCAGCGTCGACTATAGGTAACGTGGTGCCTGGTTACATTGGTCGTCGTGGAGCAAGAAAAAGGGAGGGGGTATGAGGAAAATGGCGGAATTTTCATGGCATAAACATTACTGAGAAAGAGCTGTCATGGTCGATTCCTGGGATCACTGAAGTAATACACCACCTGTGAGCTTCAAACGATGGAGACCTCGATCTCCAGAACAGCATGGCGCTATAGGTTCGCATATTGTTGCTCCGTTTACCGTAATGAAGGTGGGCATCGTCCGGCTTTTTTTTTCTTTGTTTTATTGCCGTTGTTTTACCTTTAGAATGAATTGAGCTATGGGAAGGAGGAGGGAGTAATGGCATGGGAAGGCGTAAGAATGTGAGTCGCCTCGGGAGTAAGGTTGTTGTCTTGTTTACGTTGTTTACGTAGTTATTTTATGGACAAAGACTAGAAATTAAATACAGAGTAATTACATTACACTGCAGAAGTGATTACAACGTATTGTCATTATTTTTGAGGAGCAGTAATTAGTAATGTAATTTAGCCATTTTTAAGAGTAATTTTGCAATGTATGGAAAAGAGCGTGCCGCGGCCTGGAACGAACCCATACCCTCCGGCTCAGTAATCAAGCACCCTTACCACTGAGTCATCGACGCGGGGCACTGTTTAGACCCTCTATACAAATTGTTAGCAGTGCCGCTGCAGCCTTTTAACGCGGTAACGTTAAGGGTCCTGTTCTGCCAAAAATTTGACGTCGGCATTGTTGAGCAAAAATCACGGGCTTGTCTCTCATGTGGTAGTTGTCGGGTAACATGGTTCAACATTGATTGGTCGTCGAGTTTTGTCACGTCACGAGACCTTATGATATGGCCAGACAAGCTACCCCTAGGCTACGTAGGCTTGTTTGTATAGTTCAGATAATTCCATCCTTCGTATGTCAAATAGCTTACGGCTATGAAAGATCCCTGAACGCGGGTAGGGGGGAGAGTCTCAGTTTGCAAGTCTATTTGTCGAAACAATGGCTCGACTTGCGAACTAAGCCCCCCCCCCCCCCCCCCCCATTTTTCCGCAAACTTGTTCAGTGCTCTTTCATACCGTGTACCCATATTTTAGAGCGCAGCTAATTGGCGCCCGTTCCGGCGTTTCGCGCCGTCGTCGCCGTTGTCCCTCGTAACCAGCTCCGCAGCCGGGGCAGCGCGCTCTCCTGCCGCTACCATTCTCCGCTGCGTGTACCCTCTCCGCCGTCTCCGTTAATTGCTCTCTTCGCTCCTCTTCCAATGCCACCCCTGTGCAGCGACAATCAGAGCGCCGGATCGGTGGCGGTGGATTTCGAGATCTGCACCACCCGAGCCGAAACATATACCTCAATCTATCGAAAAGCTTAAACAGCTCATGAGCTGCCTCAGATTTCCCATTAGGAAGTAACGTAATCGTCGGCATTTTTTAAAAAACCTCCTTGGGTCATATTGAGGCGTACACGAAACTTGCCGCACCCCGTGAGCTTTCTTTTCAATAACGCTGAGAGCACAAATAGCTCTGCTGGTGCAATGTCGAAGACGATCATGCATCGGCAGCAGCGGAGCTAACCCCGCCAGTATGCTTCCAACTTTTTATGCATCCAATATTTCGCTCTTCTAATGTGTATTGTATGCGACCATACGTTACTATAATATATGATTTTGATATGCACCTCTAAGTATTATTACTCAATTATTCACGTTACTCATTGCGCGCTCTCGAACTAAAATAGTCTGGGCATAATTTTCAGATGACGAGCCAACAATATTGAGCTACATTACCAGACTGCACTTCAGTATGGTAAAGTTTATACGCATGGCTTGTCTTCACCTTAATTATATGTTCTAATAAACTGTTTCTAAAAAAGGCGCACCGCTGGATTAATAGGTGTTTTTTGCGAAGAGCATCGTCTAACCGTAGGCTGCCCAATCTATACTCATAACGCCCCATTACTCAGAGATAATTTCGCAGGGCTGCTTTCTTATCATTGTTATTTTATATTACTGTAATATTATTATTATTAGTACTATTATACTGTTTTGTTGTGTTATATTATTGCCTACTTAAGGTAGCGTAATCTGTAGCTGGGATTGCCCATGAAGTACTCCCGCCGTCCGCTTGAGGAGAACATTTGGCTAACCCAGGCTTGCACCTTTGTTTCTCTCGTTCTATCATATATCTTACGGCTGCGCGATAACAAGCCTGTTAGAGAAAGTGTAAGTACAGATTAAGGGATAAATGAAAACGCGAAAAAGCAAGTCGAAAAATGCCTCTACATGAACGTGATTCCTCCAGGGAAGCCGACAGGCGGGAACAATTAGCGATGTCGCGTCATATTCGTAAAGGCGGGCCTTTAAATTTCCCCGAAATTTTCAACATTTCCTTACGTTGCAGTTCCTTGCTTGATCGAAAAATTTCTAATGGGCAGGTTTAGGGTGTTAGTTTTTTTTTTTTATTTCGTCCAATGAACTAAAGAAATCTGTATGTTTAGCAGCGGTGCATGAAACACAGAGAGAGGCCCATTCCTTAACGAGAATGGAACTGCCGCCCCTATTGCCCCGGGCGCCGGCTACACGGCTGTCTTCGCCTGCTCACGCATTTGGATTGAGCAGCGGCTCACAGCGTGAACCGGTTTCAGATTACGGCGATAGCTAGGAGCGTACCGCGCTGCTTATCCGCTGGGAGGGGCGGATGAATGTCGCCGAGATTCCGAGAAGAGGTTCGCGTGTGGCGCGCGCTCTGGACAAACGTATACCGCTAGTTTTGTATATACTTTAGGCCCAAGGCACTAACGATGTCTGCACTCACCTGGGCTGGCCGACGATTGCAGAAAGAAGAAAAGAAGGAATAGAAACGTATACGTTTGACCACACATGGTGATTTTTTTCGCCTGGTGGCATCGGTATCAGGCACATAAGACAGAACAACGGTATCGGCACTACGCTCTTTGGTTCTTTTTTTTTTCTTTTACAGCGATATGTGCATTAGACAACTTTTATCCGAGTTCAGGGCAAGCTTCTCTGGCGTAAGCCGAGAATTCAATGATCTCATAGCTGAGAAATGAACGTTATACAGGTGGGGCCCATCCATTGAGAAGGGGGAAGCGGTCATGTAACCAGGAAGAGCCTGATGTGCAGGCCACGTAGAGAGTTTGCCCAAAACTGAATGAGCAGAAGACAAGGTGAGAAAATGGGGAGTTACTTATGACATTCCAAATAGCACAAAGTGGGCCCTGCAGTGAGGCCCCCAGTGAGTTCAATGTGTGCCCCCGATGTGAACTCCGGCTGTAGGGTCTAATATGGGGCTTGCAACGGAGTCCCATGTGGGCCCCGAGTGAGCTGACGACAAAGGGGTTCATAAAGGTCGCAATTGGTCCCATTAGGGACCGATGCAGGTAGCCATTGCGGGGCATGTCCTATTCGGCCTGTAATCGTTGATGTTGGTAGCCCATTAGTTCGATCATCAGCCCTACTTGGCGCCTTTGAATCTCGAATACGTTTTTTTTTCTTCTTGGTTCGTACCTCTGACATCGGACCTATGGGGGCTCAAATCATACGCTGCCCACAAGGGGCCGGCGTGAGCACTTCATGGGCCGGCCCGGCTCCAGATTACGCTACCTTAATTTGGCAATAATATAACGCAGCAAAACGGTATAATAATATCACAATAATATATAATAATAACAAAGCAGACCTGGGAAATTTTCTTTGAGGAATGGGTAGTTTGGGCAGCCTTACGCTTAGCCTGCGATGCTCTTAAGCAGAAAATTCCTGTTAACCTAGCGGTGCGCCTGCTTAACAAGTTTATTAGAACATATATTAGAGGTGAAGACAAGCCATGCATATGAACTTTACCGTACTGAAATGCAGCCTGTTAATGTAGCTCAGTATTGTTTGCTCGTCATCTGATAATTATGCCCAGGCTATTTCAGTTCTAGAGCGCGAAACGAGTAATTTGACTAATCGAATAATAATATCTAGAGGCGTATATCAAATCACATATTATAGTAACTCATGGTCGCGTGCAATGCATGTTAAAAGAACGAAATATTGTAAGCATGAGGAGTTGGAACCATATGGGGGGAAGGGGGGGGGGTCATCTCCGCTGCTGCCGATGTATGATCGCCTTCGGCATTGCACCAGCAGCGCGATTTGTGATTTCCACTTTATTGAAACGAAAGCTCGCGTACGCCGCAGTTTGACCTTCAGCCAACGCTCATCCGAGCACCTCGCAACAGCCCCTGCGCGCCGCCCGCTTTTTTTTTTCCGCAAGTGTGGTGCACGGAGCGCTGTGGTTGTTGTGCCCTCGGGTGGCGCTCCATCCTTATTGTGCTGCTGCTTCGGTTTTTCATCTACATCGAACACCTGCTTCTTCTTCTTCGCACACCTGGCAAACTTCCTTTGTATCGGTACATACACCGGTCCCCGCGGAGCGCTCCGCGTGACGTTATCACTTATCTATGGGCATCACGGCGCATGCGCGTTGTTCTTAAGCTGCTACGCCTCACCAGGGGATATAAGCCGTGGAGCAAGCGCTCGCTTGCGAAGGCGTATATGTACGCTGGGAATTGCGGCGAGTCTGCAGTGTTATGACATGGATGAGGTAACAGCGCTTAGTGCGAGCTCTCGCTACGCTCGTCTACAAGCCGAATCCACTCGTTTTCCCGACATCGCTCGCCGTGAAGAAACGGCCCGTATGAAAAATAAAGCTGAGAGAGAGCTAAACCAGCGATGGAAACTGCCGAAGAGCAAGAATAGAGGCTTGCAAATCGACGAAGAAAGGCGGCGGAGAAGGTGCGACAAGAACAACAGAGAAGCGATTCGGTGATCCATGACTATACATACAACTGCTTTCGCTTTTTATTTTCTGGCTTAGCTGAGTTAAGCCACTGCAAATTTTTGTTTCTTATACAGGCCGCATTTGTGTTGCCTCTGCCCTCAAGTCCCCGACAAGGGACTGACGTGGCAGAATGTGGACTCCCCGCGGCCGACGTGGTACCTCAAGCGGATTTGTGTTGTCAGCTTCATTTAGTAAGGCTTCGGTTTTCTTCAGCATGGAACCCACATTTACACTTCATTTACTCTCAAGTACCCGGTAGGGGACATATGGGGGCTAAATGCAGAAAAGTAGTCAGACCTAGCAGTAGCAGTTCTAATACAGGGCCCACGTATAATGAAATAGGGTCGAGCTAAATATGGACTGCCCCATTCGTGCCCCATAGGAGGCCGATATAAGTATCAGGAGAGTTGCCTCAGCTCCCCTTGACCATATGGGACCCGCTGAGGTGCCACATTGTGTGCTGCTTGCAATAATAAAGAAGCCAGCACAATAATGTTTGTAGAAGAACATGGATAACTGTTTTTTTTTTCTGTTTGTAATATTGAACAATGAGAAATTTCCAGAGTAGCCATCTAAGATCTGGTAGGTAAAACAACTAAATGCTGCCAATGGGATCCGAACGTACGACACTTGAATGTCGTGCGTACGGTACTATTGCAACGGAGCCCTGGCAGCTGCTGCCCCATAACTGTGTTCAGGAGTATTTATGCTTAGTGTAATCTAACAAGTGTTCACCTGTGTGGCCACCCTCATCCATAGCGGAGAACATACAGAACATCTGTTATAGCACGCCCCACGTGGAACGTGATCATACGGACCTATTAAAGCTTCTTGTTTTAGCCTTGTGAGTTTACTGGAGCATGACACAGCAATCGAGCCCCGTTTCCACCCTTTCGCAAACGGCCTGGCGTTGGCAACGCTACGCAAGGACTTTTTTATTGAAATCTAACTAATAAAGTTATCTGAAAAGTGTTATTTATTCATGCTTGATTACCTATGCTCGCGTGGCCATTCATATGCACCAGAGAAAAGTTGGCGAATGCAGACATGGGGCGGATGTACGGGCGAGACTTGACCCATCAACGTCTACATTCAACTTGTTGGCGGCGTGATCAGTAGAGATTTCTCCCAGCTCTGGCCACTTAGCGTACTGTTAAACTGCTCGGTACGGGGCGCCTTCCGCAGTTTACCGTTAGCCGCAGCAAGACATGTGAAATAAATTAATTCTGACAGCTTCACAAGAGCCTCTCAAGCGAGCTCTCGTGGCTGTTCTGTAGACGCTGTCTTCGTGGCAGTCTACCGACAAGGGAACGTGTAACGCGCTCAGTGATAACACCGTCTATGACCAAAGTGGTCAAGTGATTTTTTTTTTTGTTCTTCCTTATTATTCGCCTAATTGAACTCGTACGACAACTGGAACAGTGTCCACCGGGAGTGCACTCGGGGAGTTTTTCCTGCGGTTGCCGGAAGCGTTGTAGCGGCCCCGCCTCGAATCCAGCTCGTGTTCGTTGCACCAACCTAGTAGCCTAATTATGAGCGGTCACAACCGCATTCAGTCTGCAAACGCTTGTCATCTCGTAACACCCAACCCTCAACCAGCATTGAGGAAGAGCATTGAGGGAAGTCCGCGAACTTGGAAGACGAAGGCTGTGAATTCACGATTGCAGTCACAAAAGGTGCCTTTTTTTTTTTTTCGATACATATCGAAACAAACATCCTACGAAATGGTGAAGGTACATATAGTTTGCAGTATAATACCTGTCCCCATGGTATGCTTACAAGCCCTTCATCACAGAAGCATCTCGTTCACCGCGGCTCATAGGCTTCTTCAAAAGCGCTTGCGGGTAAGGACGTACCGGTAGGAAGTCCTCTGTGTTCCGTTCCTGCGTCGACACAGAACGACACAGAAGAATAATTCGCCGGAGTCTACGTATATATGCGCGGATGGAGCCTACTTTGGCGTATGGGGTTTGGATGTTCAGAATGGAGTGCTACGCGCTCACGATTCTTTTTCTAGCGTATCAGTTGCAAGTGGCTTCATAGCTAGCGCCTGGCGGTAGGAACCCAGCTTACGGTCAAGACGCTAAAGCAGCGTGCATAGGATGCTCATTCCGGCTTTCATTTAACAGCACGACGGGTGTTTTCCTCCACCTACCAAAAATCACTACTATGTGACGAAAATGCGCTTACAGGTATATGCGCTGTGGTGATAGGGCACAGTCAAAGAAACGGGACAAGGGAAGTCCAAGCTGCCAGATCTTAAATTCAATATACTACAGTAAGGTAGCAAGCTGGGCAAATTGGTCTACGCATGTACTATTCTTTACATGTTGATTCTTTGTCAGTGTGGCGTAGTAACGTCATTTCAATCATACCTTAAGCTGAATACTTTATTGATAGTACGCAATGAATACTTCAGAATTAGTGCAGTTCGTACAGAGAAATTTTCGAACAAATCGGACGCCTTTTTGAAGTGTTCCGGTAACGATTGCTTGATGCTCCTGGTTTAGAGCGCTTCGCCACCCCAACAATCACTTTTTTTCCGCCGGCTTCAAGGCCACCTGTTAAATGGTATATCTCTGGACATTGTGAATAGAAGAGGCTCACGTACACCTCAGCGGTTTTCGACGTATTGAAGGGATCACAATTCAGCTTTCTGTATGGCAAGGAAGTATAACGTCCTTCGGCTGAATGGTCATTGTACTAAATGATGTTATGCTGGAGGATCGACAACTCCACTGGCATGCTTACTTCTGTGGTTTCAGTAGCTACAGACTACGACTGTAGAATAATTTGAGAAACACCACTAACTGCGCATGCATGCAATAGTATAGTAAACCATTGCTATATTATTATTGTTCTGGTTTCCTCTAAACGCGGACGGAACGAAACATTTAGCACTTATAGTACGTTATAAAATAACGATGTGCCCTACGAAGTCGCAAAACATACACTCGGTGGCCTCGGGCTTCTTGTAATCGCCAAGGTATTATAACAGAGCCTACGTTTCATTCTGTAAACGCGTGGCGAGCTAAAAAGCAGCGACGTGGCGTGAGAACTACCGTCAAGCCTTCTGTTTATTTTATGCATCACATTTCACTTGTCCGCTTTCCTGACCTCAACCTCGTCCTCGTGTACGAGTTTTCTTGCTTTGTAGTTTGCATTTTTATACACAACTGCGAGGATGGCGAAACTGACCAGTTATTTATTTGACGTGCACTTACGTAAGTCCATATAATTGCAGTTTCTTTGTGTAAACGCTACCAGAGGCTTCGGAATGTGAAACTTGCACTTTTTCAAGCCACTAAGGCTCACAACTCCTCGCTTCTCGTACCTTCTTATCTGTCAGATAGAAAACAAAATGAAGACCTCGGCCCAACCCGTCAGTAAACATTCTAATAAGACATCTGACACTCTAGTGTCTATAAGTAAAGCATTTATTGCAGTCAATTCGCATACAAAAATACAGTAAAAACTGTATGGACGGCAATTCCACTTTAGCTCCGACGATGATTAGCGAGCTGATGTGCGCACAAACGCAAAGTTTGGTAACATGACGTATAGTTCTAACTTAAGCTGGTACGATACATTAACCGTTTTCGGTTGCTGCGTTGAACAACGCGTGCACCACAGTTCATATGACATCTAGGGTATAATTCTGGGAAGCATGGGTTTTATCCGCCCACACAGCACCCTGTTGACAGGAATTACTGAGGCCAGCGTTCATCTAAAATTCGATTATCATTACAGTTCAAGGAAACGCGCAACCTGTATTCTACATTCGAAATATTTCACTGCATCAGTACTACAATGATTAACACAGAAATCTATTTTTTCTTCGACTGCCTTGTTCTGATGCTGCAAAATGAAAGAAAATGAACTGAACTGTTAGGTGCGATTTTTTAATAAATACAAGCAGGCACGTTCCAGGTATGATTTTTGGTGCAGTTTCTACCTTTTTCTTTGCACGTTTGTTTCTACAAACACTTGCAAATGCGGGAATCTATTTCTCTACGGAACGCGGAACACTTTTTGGTGGAACTGTGTCATTCATAAGCGACCTAGACGTCCATTCTCTTAGTTTAGGCAGTGCTTCAATATTAAACTGCTGATGTCTTTTCTGTAGTGTAGCATTGCTTCCAGCAATTGCTATATACACCTTCTTGCCTTCTAGGAAACACCGGGCGGTAAATCGACCATTATACAAATAAATATGTGAAATGTCTGCATTATCTAAAAAGCACGGACACTGGATATAGCGCCATAGTTGGAAGATGATGGTAGCTTTGGGCACGAGCCCTTAAATGTTACGTGTATCGCCTTCTCACTGAATTACGCATGGTAAATATCACTCATTTCATGGTCGATGAACTCGCCATCAAGTTTTTTGCCTTGTCTCGCTCTGTCTTCAGGATACTGCTTGGTTAAGCCACCTATACTGACCTTTGCAAACGACCTCAATGCACTGCTCCAAATGTTTGCGTGCGGAGTTTTCCGGACACGCATCGACAACGACGTTAAAGTTGAAAGGAACAGTATTAAGCCCCAATAAGCAATAAAGTCTGCCTGCCACCCGTGCAATAACCACCGTGTGTATGCATCGCGCGTTAGAAGTGCACCCGCAGTGACATTAGACAGTTTTCTCCCGTTTGACCTAAAAAAATATAGATCTGTGATACCGACATTCCCTTTGCCCCAAAAGCTATGGACACAAAGCGTTTCGTTATAACTGACCCGGTAATTTAAGCGTTACTCAGAAAGGAGATCTTAGTATCATTCGCCACACCCATGTAAAGCTGGGTTCCTTCCTTCTTCGTATGATTTCTATAGGCATCAGAAACTTCGTGCAATGTGTCCGTAGCAGCGGCTATATTCCTCTAAAGGATCTCTCCTAGTGACCTAGATGAAAGGAAAAAGAAAGCAAGCAGGACGACCGTGCAGTGCCGGCCCTGAGGCTGACCGAGAGCCACGCCGTGAAGAAAAAGAACCCCGGAAAAGACGTTTACGTAACCGCCCTTTGTTATCAAGGTGCCATTGGTTATTTTCAACCGAACGCAGTAACTTCCGCTCCGCGTACAAGCACCACGTGCGCACGTGACATCGCCACCCTCACCTCCGGCAGTGGACTTTCGCCCAGCGCCGCTGGGAATAGCGTGAGGGTGCCATGATTAGTCTTATACTGGCCGCGATGTCGCAATCTCTCTTTTAGTGCTCTCCTACACAGCCTCTTTCCACATCGCGTGCATAATCGCTAGCCTATGAACCTAGCGACAATACACAGAGACAGAACAAAAATTTCGAGAAGCCGAACGGTTTTTTTTTTTTTTTTGCCGATGTCGTTTAATGCCTGTCCTCCGTTGTGTCCGCTCTTTTGCCGCGCCGTATCACTGTAAATCTCGCTCAAGTATATCCCCCTTACTTTCTCCCTCCCCCTGCTTTGGCCGAGCAGGCTCGCGCCCGGAATCGAAGAAATATCGGCAACGCAAATGGAGCGGCACGTCTCGTTTCAAAGAGGAGAGATTTATTGTGCAATTACGCGAGGCGATAAATTGATCAGCACGAAGAGAGGCGCATTCGATGTGTTCATGTGGCTCGAGCTTCGGGCATACGGCGAAGCTGCCCCCACAAAAAAAAAAAAAAAAAAAAGAGCTCTTCGATGGGTGTCATTGAGCGCAATACGTGCTTAGAGGAAGGATGATTAGTCGATGTAGATCACGCATCCAGCAGTGAGTTATAAAAATTATGCTTGGATGTAAACTTACGTGCTCTTTTAAGCTGGACCAAGGGCAAATTAAAGACTTCTAATAAAAACGTGATCTCATTGCCATCACTTTCTCCATCACCGACCGCACAAATGGTCCTAGTCACGGCATTTGCCGAATAAACCTTGTCGTTGACACGACATGATCACGGCATCAGTCCAGCCTTTCGAGCCTATAGAATTCTTATTACTCATCCGATTGCGCTTCCTGCAATTTTAATAAAGCTAGGGATTAATGTTTACATTTCTGGCCTCATATTAGTTACGAAACGTGTATTAGAGTCAAATTTCTTTTTTCGCGTCTTTTGTCCACAACCTGTTACGAAAAGGCACACTGAGTCACCAACAGTCAGATCACATACTCATACTACGACTCTGTGGAGGTAAAGTACACGGGAAAGGTGTCACACACTGAACAACTAAACCTTGATGAAGCCGCTCTCACCGACACCTTCCGATCTATTCAGGGTTGCACTGTGCATAGCATTGTTTTTAGCATTATTGTACTTTGCCGTGGAAAAATTGAACACGGACTCTATATCATTGGAGATAATTCCGTGTCCATTTCGTTTACGGGAAGTTGGCCTTGGTCCTACATGGCTTTTTCCATCATCTGGGAAACAGTTCACAAACCCAACTGGCAAAAATTGTATAGTCGCTTAAAATTCCGCCCATAAATAGAAAGTAATCCCAGGAGTCATGACGGCAACGCTATGTCTGAAGGAGACCGGTGGAGACATCTTATATGCATTGATAGGTAATTAGAACTCAACACCTATTTACTAAGTCTTGAGAGTTCCCTTATTTTAATTAAGTGTTTGATCTTGATTAAGACCTCATTGTTTTATTATGTTAATACGGAGAGTAGGTGACAAGAAGAGAAGCGTATGTAGGCGCAAGAGACCACGCGTTTGGACAAAACTGCATACCACCTTTTTCTGATGGTGAAGCGATTATTTTTAAGTTATGCGTAGCGTAGCCTACTAATATGCTTGCCACCTTGCCCAAGCAAATTATTCACGTGCATCGCTTTATAGAGAAAAATATTAATTCCAGCGGTTCGCGGCTTCTGTCCACTTTTGTGCAGGGGTGTATACGTGTTTCCAATACTACCGTCATGGGTGCGATTCGCACTGCAGAAGATCGCCGCGTTCTTATTTTTTCCCATTTCGCTAGCATGCAGTGCCGTATGTCTTGACGATGACCAACTACACTGCGGTATTTGCCGAAGCCAGCAATAAACATGTGAAAAAGATCTGGTCATCGATAAAAGTGCTTGTATTGCCCGATTGAGTGCAGTACAGAAAACCTTTAATTATAAAAAAAAAAATATGATTGACTCGACGCGCCATCGTTATCAAAGGAACTTCGTTTGGGCGCACGGCCGCAGACGCCAAAGTAGATAACATCTCGTGCAATAAACGAACTGCGGAACTGCGTCTGGTGTGCCTGCGAATGATTAATCGATTCATCGAGACGAAGATGCCGAGGTTTCAGGCTCCCGCTCGCATTTTCCGTCCCTTCCGCTTGTCTGTATCGAGGCTGGCCTCTTGAAGAAGCCATTAAGAGTTTCCTGCGAACTCCCGCCATGGCCCGGAAGGACGAAGAAACTCAACGCAAATTCTTCCATTTTCCAAAGTACAAAGCTTATCACAAAGAGATAGGGAGAGAGAATCCGTTCCAACTAAAGATTCTGTGTGTTTTATACCGACGATTTCCTTTTAGGTCGGAAACTTCGGCCATATTCGGCGTTTATCACGGATGTTACATCAACATGCTGCTCGCAGGAGTGCGATAAAGGTTAAAAATTAAGAAGTGCCTTAAACTTTGGGTTATTTTATACGAATGTGTTTAGTTACAAATGTCCAATGCAGTATAGGGGGGAGAAGTAGGGTAGGGTTATTTTGTCTTAACCATGTCCTAGACACTTCAATAATTCTACGCCGACGGTCCAGACCGCGTCGGCTTAGGTATGAAACAGCTGATAAGCAGACGATTGAATACGGAGACGCGCTACTCTAAGCCACCGCCGGCAGGTGAATTTCTGGTGTTTTATGAAACCCATCTGGAGCAAAAATCGTAAAAGCGAAACTGCCTCATCCGACCCATGAATCAGGCAAAAGAACAGAATGCAACTTTAGAAGGAGAACTACATGCCTCTTGGAAAATTGCTACGCAAATGCCAAAGCACGCAAAAAGGCAGTGTTATTGAGATAAATATGCAGTCTTCCTCGGCCTCACATCATATACATGTGATCACACAAATTTTAACCACAGCATCTCTGAAATTTGTGCTGGCTACAAAATAGGACCATATCACTCAGCCATGTCGGGGAGATAAAGCAGGACCACGAAGGTCGAAAACGTCGCGATTCCCTTAGGGCGGTGTTAAAACCGTGCATGTAAGAGGCATATCAGACGCTGTCATCGCAAAACATTACATGACTGGCGGCTTACTAATGATGACAACGCCTGGGTTATTGCACTCAACACTCCAATTATGCCGTTACGATGTAGTGCCAATCGAGCCCAACTAGAAGGTATGTCACTAATAGGGTCCCACGAATGTCGGTTAATTGAATCGACTGCATACAATTTTCAAAGAGTAAACAGAGCGCGCTTATAGTGTTATAGTGCTGGACAACGAATATACGCCGATACGCGCAGACAATCACTGTTTCACTGCAGGATGATGTCAAGGGGAGAGTTACCGCAACGCTCCGTCGATAAGGGCACGTATATGCCGCAGGCTATCTTGCGATCGGTTATGATGACCCTAGTCCGGCCAGCAAACCCTGTAGTTAGCGAGTACTGAAGCGTCATATTTACCGGCGCAGCCATCGGCTGTAATGAAGAAATTGAGGGGTTGCCATGTCATAGGCCCCTGGACCTACTGCTCCGATGTTTAATATGCTTTTTCGTTACGCATTCAGTACATGACATTCTTCAGTGGTAATGGTGTAGTTGCGCAAGCGTGAGGAAACGCTGTCAGTCCAGAAAGAATTCGAACAGCATATATACAAAGCCCGCGACTTGGCTTTCCTATATATCCTACTGTAATACTCATACGAAATAAGCCCCGGGTTAGAGAACATCAATTTCTTAATCTCAGAGAGCTCTCTCGGCGATAATAAAGGAGAACTAAGTTGCAGTTCTTCGTCACCTCGGTGATGCCGTAAGAGGAAAAACACGCAGACTTGTGCTGATCCAATGATTTGTGCAGAAGACGCGGCCGTGTTCTCTTCACGTCTAGCGCGTGGCTATTTAGGGCCGGCATGGAACCGCCCAGTCCTTCTTTCCCGCTACTCACTATAGATACTCCACAACGTGGCTCGTGCATATTTCAAAGTATAAAACAACTTTTCTAAGTTAATAAAGTTATCTGAAAGAAACCTGAGAAACTACAAGTTGTAGAAGGCAACGCTGCAGGCTGGCTTACGGATATCCCTAATAATGAGCTTCGAGAAGTGGCAAGCGCGTCCCGTCGTCTCTCATCTCTGTGTGCGCTGTGTTTTTAGCGCTTGAATTCTTGGCAGGGATGCACCACCTTACTACACAAAGTGGTTCACTTGATTGCAAAGAACACTGTGCTGGATTAAGCTCGTTAAGGCAGTGAATCAAGAAGGCGGTGAGATGCCACTGCAGTAGTTTGCCACCTTTTTATAACAGAAACCCCGCCGGGGTGGCGCAGTGGTTACGGCGCTCGACTACTGTTCCCAAGGATGCGGGATCGAATCCCGGCCTCGGCGACCGCTTTTTGGTGGAGGCGAAAAGAGAGGCGCTCGTGTGCTGTGCGATGTTACTGCACGTTAAAGAACCCCAGGTAGTCGAAATTTCCGGAGTCCTGCACTACGGCGTCTCTCATAGCTTGAGTCGTTTTGGGACGTTAAACCCCACAAACTAAACTAAACCTTATAACAGAAACAAGAATATAAAATTAACTTTGGGATGCATTTAAGATCAGACTTTAAAGGCATGATACGACAGCTTTGATGATTCTGGTCTGCGGCTAAACCTTGAGAGTACTTGTCCGCATATATGGACTTTATTGCTAGCTTATGCACCAGTTTCTTAATATGTGCCTTATCACCATACACTTATACGCTTTAACACACAGTCGTAAGGTGTGAAAGGCCACAGGGAATACATATAAAGTCCCGATTTAACCACGCTGTATAAAAGTACAGTCTTGATCAAAAGTCCTAAGGCCAAATGATTTGGTCTAAGCGGGAAAACGGAGGCGTCACGCCATCATTAAAGGCCAAAGGGCATTTCAAGAGCTACGAAATAATTTCTTATCACAGCAAGAAACTGTCTCAAAGCATTCCACGGCCCTTCAATTTTTAATGGTGTCGTGAAGTCTTCATTTTGCGGTCGAGACGAACGTCGTTTGGCTTCGATCGAGAGTTTTGACCAAGGCTGTATACCTGCGTGGTTTTGGAGCAACGTATATGACTCGGCATCCAAAGGCACCGAAGGGGTCGATTTCCATTTCGCTCTTCCATCTCAAAGCTGCCCGTTGTAGCAGCTCCCGACAATATGGCTATATGCGATATAATGACATCCTACAGCCAACCAGTCGGTGACCATCCATATCAACTGCCAACTATCACCTTGCAGAACCACGGCCGGGGTGTTTTACTCACAATGCCGAAAATCGCGGATTTTTGGGAAGCGGGGAGTTTAACGCTACCACTTTAAAGCCACTTTTACCTTTCCGCACCATGTTTTGCACTGCATGAAGGTTGAGCTGCACTGATACATTATCTTCACGCTTTTATCTTCCATGCTTCCATTACATGGCGTCAATACGCGGTGTTAATTCCTTTCCCATTTTGACGTCCTCTGTAGTAATTTCGTAGGCGTATTCCTCCTTACACGCATGTTTGACGCCCTCGTAGTACAACAGCACAGTTTCAGCCGACCTGGTCGTGACCCGGTGCCGGCTCGTCAATCATCTTCGCTAACCGCCACGACGCCGACCTTTCAACCCAGATTCCCCGGCTTCTGTACCGCGTCTTGGGATGTTGGCTCGCAAAAGCGTCTTCTTACCTAACGGCACCGGAATGTAGAAGTTCAAATACTCCCTGGTCTGGTGCCCTATTACCGTAGTGACATACCAGCACGCTTGTGTGTGTGTACTCTGCAGGATTAGAAAACGAGCGGAGTAGTCTTCGAACACATCCTACGTTACTACAAGAAAAAAAAAAGTTTCCTGCTGCGCCTTGCACTGACTGCGGCTGGAACAGATTTTTCTTCCTTGTTAGGCGCAAGAGCACAATTTTCTGGTCATGTCAATTTTCTGTCTGGTCAATTTTCTGGCGGGTTTAGCGTCCCAAAGCGACTCAGGCTATGAGAGACGCCGTAGTGGAAGACTCCGGAAATTTCGACCCCCTGGGGTTTTTTAACAGCACTGACATCGCACAGCACACGGGCGCCTTGAGTGCTGCCCTTTCGTGCCGATGGTGACCAAATTCAGGGTCTAGAGATGATCGTGTTTCGGACTTGTTAAATAAAATGGGTGATGCGAGCATATCCATGCTTCTGTCGCTAACCGGGCAACTCATCCAGCCACTGTCAATACCGGGTGTCAGGGAAGCTGCCGAATTCCAGTCTCATGTTTCATCACGCCAGGAATCGTGAAAAATACTATCGATGCTTCTTCTCGCTTTTCTTTCCGAGGGCAAATATTTCTTTTTGTTTGTTTTTACAGTTCTCAGACGACAGCATATTTCTCTTCTCGTTTAGATCACATCCTCTGTTACCAACATGGAGAACAGTGATTTTCTGCTAGATATGTTGAGACCATTTGATGCCAGGATATGGATGGGCATGATTGTAGTAGCAATGCTGGCAGCAAGTCGGTGCAGCCCAATACAGTGATCTTGTCCAGCGACTTTTGCACAGGTATTGGACGTTCGCGATGTGGGTCTTTCAATGTGGGGCCTTCTTTAGTACCCGCTTAAAAGTGTTGACCAAACAGTTTGAAACACACAAAGGAAATACAACTTCAGTTTGGCCGACAAAACATTCAGAAGTTTTCTGCTACCTTACGGCATTTGCGCATAGCGCAACGCGCCTTGATCTACCTCCATGTAGGATAAGCGGCGAATTACAAACGTAGTGTCGAAAAACCAAAATGCTCGAGCAATAAAGCAGAGGAAGGCAAGGGCGGATATACGTGTCCGAAAAGCAAAGACAAAGCCACACTCGGAGGTTGGACGAAAGGCAGGAGGGAAAGTGGGGTCTGGAGAGGACCGAAGAAACGCCCTTTCGTGCACACCGAAAGCGAGAGCGGCGACGCCGACTGCTCTAGCGCAAAGGAGAAAACGGCAAGGAATAAAACAGGACCAGCGTCCGCCTCCTCACCACCGGGTCAGCAGCCGAAGCGCCAAGTGCTGCGGTGCCCCCCCCCCCCAC
>JAJIZL010020297.1:344713-360140 GCA_023969395.1 Amblyomma maculatum
GCCCCCCCCCCCCCCCCCCCCCCTTCGTTCCCTTTCATCTTCCGAAGAAAATGTCCGCTGCCAGAGTAGTAGCAGTAGCGCAATACACAGGCTGTCCCAATTAAAGCCGAGCTCCTCGCCTCGAGCTCCGGGGCGGGGGAGGCACCGGTCTCTCTAAGCACACCTCCCCCACCCCCTTCAACCTTCCCGCAACCTAAAGGGGTTCGTGGCCGGTCGTCGGCAACGGGTATAAAAGCACGCGGCCGTTCCCTGAGCGTCATTGCACACTCAGCAGCCTCACAGCATCCTAGCATCCTTCTGCACGGACTTCCCAAGGAGTCAACTAGCACCAGCACAGCCATGAAGACCATGGTGAGTGCTCGGCGGGGCGACTTCAAGCAGCCGGATAATGCGTCATTATACGCACCGCGTTGTGTACGGCACAATGCCCTCTCTCAACATGGAAGGACTATCGACTTAAGCTCCTGGTCTGTAAGCTTCAGAGTCGAGGGCACAGCTTAATTCCTGCTGCTGGCTTCCTCTGCTAGACTGCTAGCTTTCGCTGAATTGAGGAGAAAAGCAAGTAAGATGGTGGATCGTGTACACCTATTCGGTAACAATATCAAACTGGATATATAGTGAATAAGCCAAACAGCCAAAGCTGTTACCAATCCTAGACGAGGTAGGAGGGAACTCAAGTATCTGTATGACCTTTAAAGCGAATTCATAGCAGCGAAATCAGCCCTGCAGAGGAAGGAGAAGGACTTATGGAAGTACATGAAAAAAAAAAAAGCAATTAGCATAACCTAATGTAGTTCACATCTAAAAAAAAAAAAACTGTCCTGACGTATTAAGTACTATTTCTGCCTGAGGACGAGAAAACCTCTTGCGCCTGACGAATAACAGACTTCGAATGCTGTTACAGCTGTCAGCAACTAGTTGGGAGTGACGCCAAATGTGTCAGCATGCCTCTCTTTATGCCCTCGATACTAAGTTGACCAAACACCTATCTAGCACCGTTTTAGTCCAGTTTTACTCCAGCCGTTTGCTTAAATTTTTTTATTTTGGGTTGTCTACAGTTTATACCGAGTAAGTAAACTCATTGGCTACATGTCTTTTGATGAATTCTCTATGTGCTGCTGTAGAGATGAAGATGAATTAAACAGCGCTCAGTTGAACAGCTCACCTAGCTACTCTTTGTGTATTTCGTGGTAGTGGTTGCTTACAAAATAGTCATTATCTCAAGTAATGTTAATCTGCAGTACACATGTCCGCTGGTTTATCTGAGATCGCTCAGTTCAATGTCACTATTTTTACCTTCTCTTCTAGTTCCTCGTCGCCCTTGTAGCAACTGTCCTCGCCGCTGTTAGCGCCGGCTACCTCGGCCACTACGGCGGATACGGTGGCTACGGTGGCGGCTATGGTGGCTACGGCGGCTACGGAGGCGGCTACGGAGGCTATGGACACGGCGGCTACGGTGGATATGGCGGATATGGAGGCTATGGACATGGAGGTTACGGCGGCTACGGCGGCTACGGAGGCGGTTATGGTGGTTACGGCGGTGGCTACGGCGGCTATGGAGGCGGATACGGCCACGGGTGGTGATGAACAACAGTGCAAAAGTGATCGAGCGAGCGAAAGAGAGAGAGAGATTGTTTTTGGATGTAAATAAATTTTTAGAAAACTGAATTCCTGCATTATGTGTTCATATTTTATAATCAGCTTTGAAGTGTGACGTGTCGGACTGTCATCCGAGCACTGACTCACATACTTGCTGGGATGGCAGTTATATCTAATTCCAGAGATCTACATTCAAGTAAAATGAACCCCAACTGGAAACTTGAAAGAAAAAAAAACTGCCTCAATGTGCACAGATGAGTATGGGACTGAGGGAGTATAGATTACCGCGAACTGCGTCAAATACCAGTCTCGGCACTGTGCTTTCGTCATCTGGCATGCCTATCGTTTGGTCGGTTCAAGTTTTCTTCATAGGAACAGCATCACTGCGCAGAAATCCAGGAAGGCACGTCCATAATAGTAGTTCCTTGCAAAAGTTTGTGAATTGCTGAGTCGCCAAGGAATATCTTATAGCCACTTCTGTGGATGCATTTTGCTATATTTCTCGTAGTGAAAATGAAACAACACACTCCAAGAAAGATTAAAATCAAAATTTCGCAATATGGCTACCTGAACGTGGCCGAGAGGGGGATTTAATTCTCTACGGCCCTAGTTTAATTTGAGAAAAACGACATAAAACAGCGGAATTACGCCAACATGCTTCACGAAATAGTTTAACACACCTATTTTTAAAGGGGAATAGTAACTATGTTGCTGGCTAAAAGATAGCAATTATTTATTACACGTTGTATTATAACTACACCAGTATTATCGCAATGATAACTGCAGGCATAATCAGTATTACCTCTCATTTTCATCCACTTCCCCACCTCTTCGAGGCTGGTTTCACATCTCATCACCGTCAATTCTTGGGAGAGAAGACTGTTGAACTCTAGTGCTGACGACCAAGGAAGATCAGTTGCGTGCGTAGACCAGCGCATGGGAGTCCATTCATTAAGCTCTGGGCTATGGGCACATGAGGAATACAACGTTGATGCAATTCACAAATCTGGCTAATGCGGACCCATCTCTTGCATTCCAGGCTCCTTCGCAGCTTGTCTTCATATGGCTAATGCGTTCGATTTGCTCGCTGTGCTAATACGTGCAAGCGCGCCGTGGGATCTCGCTAAACGTGGTGCCACGTGACGCTGTGCAGTTCGTCGTGAGCTTCGGAATGTCATCGCCCTTTCGAAGCGTAAGGACTTCCTGTAAAAACTGTCGCCGCAGAAGAAAAATAAAACGGTCACTTCGCCCATACACCGCGTTTACGAGAACAGTTCCTGTAAACCACCAGCGATTTTTTTTTTTTCAACTGAGAAGTTCGCTAAGAATTCTTGTTTGCCACTCGAGTTTACCATTGGTCCAGTGCCCTTCACGCAAACTTTGGTACCTGGCAGTGTGTAGGAAGCGTGCTTTCTATCTCTTTGATGCATTCACTTTCACGCCTCGTCGCCGTTCGTTTCACGGCCTCGATAGCACGCGAAGCTGTTCGTCGGCCCGCAATGTAAATCTAAAGGGATGCAGTCCCATTGTGCACGCACAAGCTGCCGCAGGAGCGCGTGCATAGTGGCTCCGCACTACCGCGTTTCCTTGATTCTTCCCTTCCACGAGTGCATTTCGAAGCCAAGGCCGGAACTTGCCTTCTTGTTCCGTGTTACTTGAACCTTTTTATTTGTTTTTGTCCTCAAATTTCGTTTGTGCGGTTTGCGTGAGCGCTTCTAGCGCTTCGTCAGAGGTTGCTTTTCCTCCCCGGGAAGGGAACAAGCAAGGCGTTCTTGTTCCCAAAGGTAGAAACGCCTGGATACGGGACATAATAAGCGTTGAGGTTAGTTTGATGCTAACGCCGAGTTAAACACGCGTTTGCCGGTTCAACGACATTACAGAAAAGTGAATGAGAACACTGACAAGCATGTAATCTGCAAGAACAATACTTCTTTCAGTGCAGGAAGCCAGCTTAATTCTCAAGCCTGTTGCTCGGGAAAAACAATTATACAGGGCATTCCCTGCTTTCAAAAAAGTTGAAACTATGCTTGCTGATTTCTACTGCATAAAAATAGTGTAAGGTATTTTTATGCAGCAAATTAGGCGGTAAGAAAATGCTGCGAAGGGAATAACTTGTAGAACTTGTGGATACCTTGGGATGCTTATAAAAAGTAAAACTCAATGCTGAAAAGCAGATCCTCCTCGTGCTCTGCAATTCTGCCCATGAATTCAAGAAACCGAAGTCCATGCGCTTACTTTCAGACAGAAGCGAGAGCGCGTATAACTATGACAGCGTATTCCTGTTTCGCGTTAATTCCCTTTCGCCTCAGATACAGC
The DNA here is from genome assembly GCA_023969395.1 of Amblyomma maculatum. Taxonomy (NCBI): domain Eukaryota; kingdom Metazoa; phylum Arthropoda; class Arachnida; order Ixodida; family Ixodidae; genus Amblyomma; species Amblyomma maculatum. The sequence goes on from JAJIZL010020297.1 coordinate 348,629, forward strand.
TGTTTTCTTAACAACTCAAGTATACAATGCGCTCTCATTCCTCGCGTATTATGCCAACTCCGAAAGAAGGCTTTTGTGCTCAGATTATACGCGTACGCAACAGTCAATAATTAAAAGCGCACAATGCTATTTTCTTTACACGGCATTCTTCTATAGACCAACACCGATCTGTGACGTAAGCGCGATGTGGTGGCGCTTCTGTCGCTATGCTGGGCCGGTTAGGGGTGAAAACTAGGCTTAGCCCCCATAGGAATACATGGACCCGAAAACTTTCGAAGCAATTTTCTAATTGCACGGCGCACCTATGATCTCGTTATTCAGTACAGAGCAACCACGAACAACCTAGAAGAGATCATGAAAGTTTGAAATCTCATTAATGAGGCGAAGTATTTTTAAAATACCGCGAAACGTATGCAGGTGCGAGTTGGGAGGGCGGCCCATAGAAACACATGTAAACACAACTTACCGCAACATTTTACTCGGTTGGGCAGCGTTGAACCCTTCTAATTTTTTGGTGAGCATCTTGCATCACGCCCCGACATCATGTTGCATGGCACACTACATTCCCTTGCAAGCACTGCAAGTCTGGCGACTTGTGGGACCGTGAACAGCACGATAAACTGACCGCGCACAGTTGCAGACGGAAATGCACCACCGGCACTGTCGCTAGCAGACGCTCCGGAGCTGGAGGCGGCCGCGGTGGGTATCGCCAGCTGCGCTGTCGTCTGCTGCAATGCGCGACTCTCGTTCGGTCCGTATTGTCGTACGGCGTACTATTAAGAGGCATTCACATACACTGAGTGCAGCTTGTGTGAAAGGAATGGCTTACACTTAGACGGCAGATATAATGCAAGGAAGGTCAGCCGTTTATATTTTGGCACCTGAGGACAACGCACGATCTTTAGATGAGGATGCAGCCATTTACCGGCCAGAGGCTAGGGTTTAGGGATAAAACACATGAAAATGATGTACCTATCTCTCGCAACCAACTCACTTCGGTCAGTTATGTCTGTCTAAAGTACACCATACTGAAAAAGACGGCAAAACGTGTTTTGTATTTAGAAAATGACCGTGATTGCCGATGTATCGACACATTTACTCGAGCCTCTATGCTTTTCCAGGATTAGTAGTTGCATGTTGACAATCTTTTCTGGTAGATGTGTGTTCCATAGATTACTTGAAGTGAACGCAGCCTGTCCGCTTGTGAAGGCGTCCAGCAGTGTTCCGTGACTCCACATGCTGAGCCTGTCACGAACCACGCGACGTCATCTCCACAGCCTCCTCCTGGCCGTGGGTTTTCCAGCTTCATAGCGAATCTTGTCAGAGATGTCAAGTGGGCCTCGAATGCCGATGTTCTCGGGGCTCCATACATCGAGGTTTACTACAGCTGCGCCTTTGTCCAGCTCCAGAAGGTTCCCTGCAGTGAAACATGCTTCCTGCTTGTAGTTCTCTACGTCACCGTGTTACCTTCCTGCACTTGCATTTTTTTGCGATGAGGCAACGCTCCTCGTGCAGAGGACGAACCTTGACCTACTGGAGGAAAAACGAGGCGATCACAGTAATGAGGGCACTGATCCACACCTTTCTACTGGCGCGCGTGGTTGGGCTTCAAGCTCCGCGGGCCTCAAAAGGCGCAGACACTGACCCAAGCGCAGTTGCTGCGAGCATCACAGCTATGTAAAATTAAAACAGAGGATACACACAAAAAGTATAAGGCTAGTGTTAGTGATAGCGTAAATTTCTTGCTCAAAGATTGACTCTTGTTTGCCTTTAATTGTTATGTTTGCATCATTTTGCAAAACTTAAAATAGTTAACTACTCACTGGGAACAATCTGCAGGGTGACTGCTGTTGAAGGTGGCGGAAGAAACCGGAAGGGAGCTTAGAAGAGGAGAGCGAATTAATTCGATTGCTACCTATCAACCGGGGAAAGAGACCAAGAGGAAATAGGCACATTTTTCTCTCCAGTTTTAATGGAGAGGAGTCGAAAGCAAAAATGTGAAATGGGAGAGAAAGAGAAGTCCCAACTACGTGCGGATCGCCTAGTTGCTTGGCAGGCTATAATGAGGAAGAGGAGGAATACTCAACCCAAAGGTAGTAGACTCGGGCAGAATCCATGCACGCTGCGGCGACCCTGAAAGGAGGGAGCTATTCCAAAGACAAAGGAATACGCAACCTGTTGATGATTCGACAGCGAAGGCAGAAAAAAGTCGCTAAACCAAAGCTGTAACAGCTTTCACTTATTTATGCACTCAGATGACATACCTGGCTCTATTAATTTTTCTTTCGACGAGACCTGTCCGGTGTAGTGAAAGACGCGAATTACATTGTTCACTATCATTTTAAAGTCTTACCGTTAGATTGTGATTGAGATCAGTGGTACAAATGTGAATTTATTAAGCAAAAACTGCAGTCGTTACCCGTTGATGATACTCTCGAAAGCGATTCCTAACAACGTCGCTATGTTCGTGTTTGCTTCTTCTCGCTTGGACACATGCCGGCGAATCTATCAAAGTCACTATTGAGAAACAACGCACTAGAGGCATTCAATGCGTATTATGCATGAAAATGATTCACATTCATTTCACGGCATCACTTGTTGTTTTTGATTACAGCGTAAGTTCGATGCACTGCGCCCAGCTTATTAGCTAAGTCTTATAACCGACCGTGAGTTTAACCAGCTGTATTTAGCAAATCATTCATTCTAAATTAAGAGGTTGAGTACAAGGAAACAATCGAGATGTGACTTCTTCAAGTCTTCGTCTTCAGCAATACCAACTATGTGGCTGCCTATTAAAACCATACGTCACCGACAGAAACAAACCCAACCGCCTAATTGACTTTTATGAAAGTGCGCTAGGGCTCCGCTGATGCCCGTAAGCTTTGCACGGAGCCCATGCACCTAACCCATATTCTGTGGGCGCTTCCGCAGATGTCCACCCTACAGTGTAATGTCCGCACTACGGAGCAATAGGAGGCACTAATGTGTAGCTCTAGATCTGCTGTTCAAGCAGCGGTAAGGGCTTCGGATGCGGAAGGATGCCGGCGCTCAAACGATCTCGGTCATTCGATTCGGCATGCTCCTTACAATGATAGCTGATTATAAACTGATGAACAGTGAATAAATCAGATGGTAGAAACGTTACAGTCTGCAGTCATTTGAAATGTGCGATAGCATCGCGTAAAAAAAGAATTTTAGTATGCTTTTGGTTTCTGAGGCGCATTTGGAAATTTCATGTACTAACGAATCATAACTGTTAGAACATGCATAGCCTCAGGGAGTGATTCAACTTTCGGTTGCATCTGTGAGCCGCGATAGACTCGAAGTCTGCTTTGGGCGATAAATATCTACAGTTCATGACATCATTTCCTTGTCTAGAAGCTTTTGCTTCACCGTATGTCCGTGACATTTGTTGACAAGTTGGGCTCCCGTAGCTGCTATGTTCTTGCAGTAATATGGTGCATACAGTTGATGGCTATCTTCAGACCTCAGACTTCTGTCAGGTTTACTGTAAAAACAGGAATAGGTGGAACCTTTTTTTTTTCAAAAAAAAGAAAACAAGGTGCCGCAAAAGCCGCCCCTGTCATAGATAACGCTCATTGGAGGACAAACAATGGCAGTCTTGCAACATTGGGCGGCCTGCATCACCACCACTATCATCAGTAACGCCACGTGGCGATGTTGTGGAAACGCTAAAAAATGGCTCCAAGATATATTATATAAAAATGAAATGTGCGAACCACACAATGAAAGGTTGCGACGTCCACCGTTGCTGACTGTTTGTCATTGGGTGATGTCTGCACCTCACAGAGGCCCAAAATATTTTTGAAAATTGAGAATCACCAAAGCTACGGACGGTACAGAGGATGATGCGCACTGTAAGACACAGGCGCCGAGGAGCACATGACATCAGACTCGAGTTCGGAACATTCCGAGTAACGCTCGCGCACTTAGTGACCTTCAAGGCATATATAATGTACATGCATACAAGCAACAGTTCAGTTCAGTTCAGTCGTTCAGTCGTGTCCGACTCTTCGTGACCCTATAGACCATGTCACGCCACGCTTTCCGGTCTCTCACTATCTTCCTAACATCACATAACTTCATCTGCAGTGCCTCGAGGATGCCATCTAACCATCGCGTTCGCTGCCTACCCCTTCTCCGGCGACCCTCAACCTTTCACAACATCAAATCTTTCTCCAGCGACTCCTCTCTTCTCATCAGATGACCAAAGTAGCTGAGCTTTAACTTTAGAATTTGACCCTCCAATGAGCAGTCAGGGTTTATGGTCGACAATATCGACTGATTTGATCTTCTGGCAGTCCAAGGAACTCTCAAGAGTCTACACCAGCACCACAATTCAAATGCATCAATTCTTCGGCGGTCAGCCTTTTTCACAGTCCAACTCTCGCATCCATGCATCACAACCGCAAAGACCATAGCACGAGGAATACGGATTTTGGTTGGCAGACTAATGTCTCTGCTCTTTACTAGGCGGTCAAGGCTAACCATTGCTCTCTTTCCCAGAAGCAGGCGTCGCCTAATTTCATGGTTGCAGTCTCCTTCCGAGGTAATCTTGGAACCCAAGAAAAGAAAATCTGTCACAGCTTCCACTTTTTGTCCATTGATGCTCCAAGACTTGATAGGACAAGAAGCCATGATCTTTGTCTTTTTAATGTTGAGTTTAAGCCCAAACTTCTCACTCTCTTCTTGTACGCGCATCAGAAGTCTCTTGAGTTCCATTTCACTTTCTGCCATTAAAGTGGTATCATCCGCATATCTAAGGTTGTTGATACGTTTTCCAGCAATCTTCACTCCAGCTGAAGACTCGTCCAGACCGGCCTTCCTCATGATGCACTCTGCATATAGGTTAAATAGGCAGGGAGACAGTATGCAGCCTTGCCTCACTCCTTTCTCAATCGGAAACCAATCAGTAAGACCATGCCCAGTTCTGACTGTGGCCTCTTGCCCTTCATACAGGCTCCTGAGGAGACAGATGAGGTGAATTGGAACTCCCATCTCTTGGAGAGCTTGCCACAATCTGCTGTGATCTACGCAGTCAAACGCTTTCGCATAATCAATAAAGCAGAAGTAGATGGGTTTCTGGAGCTCTCTTGCTTTTTCCATGATCCAGCGAAGGTTGGCATTTTGGTCTCTAGTTCCTCTGCCCTTTCGAAACCCAGCTTGCACGTCCGGAAGCTCCCGATCCACATACTGCTGCAGCCTACCTTGGAGGATTTTCAACATCACCTTGCTAGCATGCGAAATAAGCGCGATCGTGCGCTAGTTGGAACAATCTTTGGCACTGCCTTTCTTTGGAATGGGGATGTAAACTGACCTCCTCCAATCCTGTGGCCACTGCAGGGTTGTCCAAATCTTCTGACATAATGTATGTAGAATGTTAACAGCGTCATGGTTGAGGTTTTGAAGCAACTCAGCTGGAATGCCATCAATTCCGCTAGCTTTGTTCTTAGCAAGGCTGGCTAAGGCCCATTCGACTTCACTCTTCAGGATGCCCGGCTCGAGATCAGTAATCACAACCGTCTTATGTTGGGTTTGCACATTCGGGTCCTTCTTGTACAGTTCTTCTGTGTATTCCTGCCACCTCTTCTTTATCTCTGAGGCTTCAGTGAGGTCCTCGCCTCGTTTGTCTTTTATCACGCCCAGCTTAGCACAGAAGCTTCCTTTGATATCTTTGATTGTCTTATACAGAGCTCTTGTGTTCCTTAATTGGCTGTTGTCCTCAACTGCTTGGCACTGTATAATCAGAAAGGCATTCTTATCTCTCCTTGCTATTTTCTGAAAATCCGCATTGAGAACCTTGCATCTTTCTCTTTCCCCCATAACTTTTGCCGTCCTCCTTTCCTCAGCTATTTGCAAAGCCTCTTCAGATAACCAGTTTGCTTTCTTGCATTTCTTTTGCTTTGGAACTACCTTAGTAGCAACTTCTTGTATTATATCACGAACGTCAGTCCACATATCTTCGGGCTCTCGGTCTTCTAGATCTAATTCTTGAAATCGATTCCTCACTTCCACAGCATATTCTAATGGAATTTGATCCATATCATACCTGAAAGGCCTTCTAGTTTTCTGCGTTTTCCTCAATCGAAGCTTAATTTTGGCAACAAGAAGCTGATGATCGGTGCTACAATCGGCCCCAGGCCTTGTTTTTACTGCTAGTATAGCGCTTCTCCATCTCTGCCGGCAAATAATATAATCGATCTGATTCCTGTACAGACCGTCCGGTGAAGTCTATGTGTACAGGCGCCTCTTGTGCTGTTGAAAATGAGTATTTGCTATGGTCAGGTTGTTTTCTTGACAAAATCCTACTAGCCTCTGCCCAGCTTCATTTGGCTCACCAAGACCGAACTTGCTTATAATTCCGGATATTTCTTCACTCTCGACCTTAGCATTCCAGTCTCCTATGAGAAAAACGACGTCTGATGATGGGGTGTGGTCTAAAAGGCGTTGTAGGTCCGCATAAAATCTCTCAACGTCAGCTTCTTCAGCAGTAATGGTCGGTGCATAGACTTGGATAACTGTTATGTTGAAAGGGTGACCTTGGATCCGAAGTGAAATTATTCGGTCGTTTTTGGGGCTGTACCCTAGCACTGCTTTGCCCATTCTTCTGTTTACTATGAGAGCGACCCCATTCCTTCTCTTGGATTCATGCCCACAATAAAACACATAATGGACGCCGGAGTTAAATTCTCCCATTCCGGTCCACTTGAGCTCGCTGATACCCAAGATATCAATGTTCAATCTGTCCATTTCTCGCTTGACGACATCCAGTTTATCTTGCGTCATAGATCTTACATTCCATGTTGCTATGTGATATATCTCCTTGCAACATCGGACTTTCCGGTCGCTTCCCGACACATCCACAACTGAGCGTCCTTTTGGGTTTAGCCCAGCCGCTTCATTCGTCCTGGAGCTACTAGGAATCGCCCTTTGTTCATCCCCAGTAACATGTGAGACGCCTTCCAACCTGGGGGGCTCATCTTCCGGCGCCATATCATTAATGGTATTGTGACTGGCCATAGAATTTTCTTGGCAGGAAATACTGGAGTGGGTTGCCATTACCTTCTCCAGTGAATCACATTTTGTCAGAACTCTCTGCCGTGACCTGTATATCTTGGGTGGCCCTACACAGCAGAGCTCACGATTTCATCGAGTTTCGCAAGCCCCTCCGCCACGACAAGGCAGTGACCCATGAAGGGGATACAAGCAACATCCCTTTGCAAATGAAAACAAGTCCTATTTTGAACGTGCAGGGCCGGTTGAGTCTAACCTGTTTCCAATTAAAGGTGTTTTTCAGTGCCTTTACTTCTGAGTGACGTTTTTAAACTTTTTACGTTTTGAAAAAAGTTTTGTAATTAAATACCTTATACAGGCTTTATCGTACAATGACATTCAAAAATTGTACAAATACCATTAGATTTCATACATTATCATAAAGTATCATCTGTACCTTACGATCATATATGTCATCGTAGGATATGGGTGTGCCATTTGAAATTGTATAATGAGGTCTACATGGGGTTATTGCATTATAGAACTTTTTTCAATAGAAAGTGCTGGTAAGTAAAAAAGGTTGACCGACTGTCCGCAAAAACACTATTCCCTTATCCATTTTGTTTGTTATTGAACAACACGCATCTCCACGTAACCATCTGATGCCAATCAACTGTTTTTATTCCGTTGGATTGGTACGTGAAGCTGTCTGTGTCGGCATCGCGAGCATTCGCGATTCCGGCTATGCTGCGAAAATATCGTCAAGTTGCCCTGCGTGCATAACTTACTCTGGCCCGGTAACAGCGACGTATACAGGTCGCTCTGATTTCGTCAACCCACTCACGAATCCAATTTCGAATGCAGGGTCTCATTTTCCTCTATTATTTTTATCAGCAGCTCACCAGCGTGCTGCCAAACATTACCATATTTACGACCTTCTTGACAGTGGAGGCTGTTGTCTCGGCGCCAAGAAAAAATAAAGGTTGAGTTATAGAGTGGAGACTATAGGAGTTTGAGCTCGATGAGCAAGAAGAGTACGCCCTGAAAGCAAGAACAAGATGGAGGGATTATCGGCGCGCTTGACGCGAGCTGCAGATGCGAAGAGCAGATCAGCAGGTTTGCTTTGAGCCGGTCCTCAAAGAAATGCCGCTTCCTCACCGCTCAGCCAATGAATGTATTCGAGTCACTCACGAGCCAACTTTGAAAGAAGCACTGACGTTGCATAAACGAAGCCACGGAAACAAAATGGAGAGCTTGGTTCCTTCGCGGACAATTCCCGTCGTCGCCCGAACGGCTCACGAGAAACCAGGCCTGCGTTATGTTTTACATTTAATATTTCTTCATGACTGCAGCGCGTGGTCGGTCTGCGGCGTAAAAACGCAGAGATGCGGCCGCTGCAAAGACAGCGACCCTGCTGCGAGCGCTGTCATCGATGTGCACGCAGGACTTCGGCACAGAGAAGAACGACTCGCCGCCGGAGCAGCGCACGCATACATCAGCGTCATTCTGACGGCGGTGACAGCACCTCTTCCGGGTCCTTCCGGTACTTCGTGTTGTTTTTCTGATAGGCTCAATTCGGTCCACGAATAGCTAGCAGAGCGTAGCTCCGGAAAGAGCCCTCCTATAGCAGCGCTTCCGACCGACGCAGGAACGACAACTGTGTTTGTGGATCACTCACTCATCAGTACACGCAGAGAGTAAAAAAAAAAAAAAGAACTGGGATGAGAGGGGAAGGAGAAATGGGATGAAGGTTCGCGCACGAACGCTGAATGCGGTACCAGCGCCCCTGGGCGGTCTGAGTCTCCCTCTCATGATTCGCCACCCCGTAGTTCAGCTTCACTTTCGCTTCCGCAGAAGTCGTCCGAGCATCGCTCTATTTCGTCTCTCCGTTTAGTACCACGTGACAACACACGTCACGTGATAAAAAGGGAGCGTTATTCTGGCAGGGCTTTCTCGCTCTGGATCGTTCAGCCGATAAGGATCTCTGTAGTGCGGTCCGGATCAGCAACATGGGACGGATTGCAGTAAGTTTTCCGGAGAGGGGACGCACGTGGAATTGCCCATATTCGGGCAGAGCACTGCACTATGGCATGTTCCCTGCACACGCAGCACAGTTTCCACCCCTTACGCACCTCTCCCAAATGCACTTTTGACACTTGCTTTGGAGCAGAAGTTGATGTATACATAGGCGCTCTGCCGTCCGGTGTTCATCAGTAGTGGCGAAATTTTGCATTTCAGCACGAAATTGCGTGTCAGCTTCAGAACCTTGTGACTGCACTGCGATTGTAACGAAAGAGAGAAAGCAAATTACCCTGGTGCAGCCTGGTTAATGACAATGGTTGATCCTAAACATTGCCCGATAACGTCCATGTAGCTTGGGATTTATGCATAGACTTTGCAGCAGTCTCATATCCGCCTGAACCTTGAAGTGACAGCTCAAGTCAGGATTCGAACGAGTGTATGCATGCTACGTTCGCCGAAAGCAGAACAAGCCGTCTTAGGCTGATGTAATGTGTGCAGTGCTATGCATTCAAATTGATAGAGGCATCGACGGCAGTGATTAGAAAACGCGTGAAAGGGTGTGTTTTGTTTTCGCTAGCAAGTTATGCGGATATCATTCAACCATCAACTGACGCCAGTTGTAGCTTATCTAGTTTTCAGTGCATTCATCCTACTTTTTGGGAAACATGATGCGGGCGGGTAATCTTTTATTTCTTTTTATTGCAAATCTAACGCATGTTGGATGAACGTGTCAGCTGTGTCATTCGGCGGAGCAGGCAAGACATTGCTGTTTTCATTTACTTTTTTAAAGGACGCTCTATTTTAAGCCAGACAAAAGATTCAAGCGGGTGCTGTATACCTGAAGAAAAAAATGATCGCTTCAGCAGGGCAGGCATTACTTTGAGAAACCAATCCCGCCGTTACATCCGGTATAACAGTAAAGTCCCACGACAGCAATGCAGATGATCAAATTCAGTCCACGTCTGCGCGCCTTTTACTGGCACAGGCTAGGTCTTTCACAGCCGGTGCGGTATCCTTACTGTGTTTAAGATACGCAGACAATTAAAAACGGAGCTACTATGTTTGTTGCTGCCATACTGGACCACACGGAGTCGAAAACTTATGACGGTTCTTCTTGACCACACGGAGTCGACAAGTTATGACGATTCTTCCTTTTTTTTTCCTCGACACAATTTGATATGCCCTCAAATACGTTTTTATTGTCACCTAAAAACCCATTTTCTTCATATCTTCAACTTTCTGGTCCATTTTTTGTCGTAGGGACTACTGTCGAAATATGAATCCTCCAATACCAAACGAATAGAGAAACCGCCCGAAATAAACGCACGGCTGTTATAGTGCACTCAGGTAAACAAAAATATTCCTCGAACCCTCGTCTTAAGCCTTCCGAGCACCTAGCTATTGAGATTAAAATTACGTGAAATATACCTTGATCTCTGTCTTACATTTCACTGACACTAATGCGCATGCTGCAACTGAAGCTAGCGACCAATGGGGCAAATTGATTTCTAAAGTTTTTTACGTGGTGAAACCGTGCATGGTTGGATCGCATTTGTCCCATCGTATAGCTAGGTACCCCAACCACTTGAATGAAGCCATGAGTCACGGCACACTTGCAAGCAAATTTGGTGCAGCTACAGCTTCCACAGAGACAGACTGTAAACTACAGCCGAGACTAATGTGTCTGTACCATAGTCTAGGCAGATCGCGCGCAGTGAATGTCAATCTGCTAACAAGAGAAGGCCTACACTCTGAACAATTGGCTGTGCAAATTAACGACCGGCCAGACTGGGGCGTGCAAATGTAGCACTGTGTGCGGTGCATCACTCTTTGAGTCAAGGGAACTTCGACTCTAGAACACTGATGAAAACCGCTTTTTTTTATTAGTATAGAAATAATATATGTGGCTTAATTTTGTTCGATAGAATGAACTTTAATTGGCTGTTATAGTCCATGTGCGAATCTGCGTCGTCCACCTCCAACGTCCAGCGTAGTAAAGAACACACTACAAATGTCTTGTAGAATGCGACATGCAGAAAAAACCATAAGACATATGGAGTCAGTGCTTGGGCTTTGGTCACGGAGCGTCACAAGACATTCAGAAAGAACCACCAACAGGACAGAAACAAGTTTTTAGAACACGAATACGAATCCCCTTCACTCAGCTCACGCACAGCATCTATAGCTTACAGTCAACAAACACTGTTCTAAAAAGCATGTTGTGTTACTGGACATACACAGCGAAGTTGTGGAGAGTAATAATTGGAGGTGTACAGTGAACTCGCAGAGAACATTTCTCAGCCGCAATCCGACGAGCGTGGGATAATGCCATGAACTCCTCTACTAGAATCGCTTTTCTACTTTTCTATTCCCTAATAAAGCCTCTGTCATCGAGTTTTCAGCCTTGCCATCTTAACGCGATGACGCATTTCTCTCTCTCTGTGTGTGTGTGTGTGTGTGTGTGTGTGTGTGTGTG
>JAJIZL010020297.1:369755-394477 GCA_023969395.1 Amblyomma maculatum
CAGCTGGGCGTAATCCGGTGGCGGTCGCTCAAACAAAAAAAAAACGCGGCCCCCCCCCTCCCCCCCCCCCCCCCCCCCCCCTACCCTGCCCTATGTTGTCATGCTTGAGACTTGGCAAGTTTTAGAATTACCTACAGAGACGACCCGCATGTTTACTCGAAGAATGTTCTGACTGTTTATGCAGATCACCTAAGCACGTCGTTTCACGCCGAACGCACGGACAAAGTGGCATATTGACTGAGCTATTCTACGAAATTACAGGACACGCAACATCCTCCCTCAAAAATTTAAACGTGTATTCTTGAAAAATAAATTCCTCGAGTGGTTATTTTTTTGGATAATTCGATAGCGCAGGACGATACCCAAAGACATGTCTCGTTGCCTGAGTTGTTTCGGGACGTTAAACACCATAAGCCATAAAGTATATTTTCAGTCCAAACCTCGAAATCCTCCACTCTTTACTAGCTCTCGGGGCCCCTGAGGATGGAGGGCCCGGTACATTTGAACCATTTGAACCCTGGATAATCCGGCCCTGGACAACCAAAGAACGGCAGAGGGGTCGAGCTTAAAGTACAAGTGTGTGCGGAAAATATATTGGGCTCTATAACTGTGCATACCTACATGACTCTGTAGAATTGTTGGCCTGAATACAACATAAAATCCAAACACATAATGAGCAGCGCTCATATTTCACTTTACTCAGTGTCCTAATCACCCGTGTAATTTTTTCTTGCATTTCCTTTGTCTCTTTTACACCCTCAAAATAAAACTGTTTGAATCACACAGAACTTCCTCTAAACACAAAGAAATGCAGTTTTATTTTAAAACACTAAACAATCTCGATTCTACCTCCACTCATCCACCTAGGCTTTAGCGAACAAAAAAAAAAAAGTTTGCTGTGGTTTAGCCTTGGTTAAGCCGGGTTGAGTTGCGTTAGCAATACCTCCATGGCTGCGCTTATGGTTCAGCTCCTGCGAGCTCTGTCTGCGAGAGGGTCTCTCGTTTCACATGGAACGGTTATGTCAGATTCAGCTCGCCAGGACCCTGGCAATCACGTTGCCCTTGTAAGCCACTATATAAGGCACGTTCATACGGCTTGGTTGAAGCGGAGCTTTATATGTTGGCTGGCAGCAGCTGCCAACTTGGGTTCGGCTGCGGCTCAAGGTCAAACGTGGTCCTTCCCGGGATTACGCGACGATCTGAAACCTGGCGCAGTATTGCTACCGCAATAAAACCCTAGGTCACTACAATCAAGGCTGACCCCAGGAGCAGGCCTCCTTAATGGCGCCATATTGCACCAATTGACGCCCCCCCCTATAGAGCGTGAAAATATCGAAAATCTTCGTAGTTCCTGTATGCGATATGTATCGCCAGATAACACAATCAAGAAAGCCGAACACTTTTACTGCGTGGGAAATTCTGAGTGATGGTAGAATGGTTGGCTTGAATCAGATGCCATTTGGAGTTATCTGACCGCCATCAGAAATGAAATGGCGTCACTACGGTGGATCTGACCATTCCATGCATTGTCGTTACAAACTCATGGGATACGGCGGTGACATATAAAGGCATTCAACTCTACCTGCGCACATAATCGAATTTGTGCACCAGGAAAACATGAAGAATTTGTGTGGGGTTGTGATAATTTTTATTTACCTTCGTCGGCACCTCTCAACCTCAATGAACCCGTTACCGGCGTCTTCCCTATATATAATAATATATACCAATATCAATATACAAAGTGTCTAAAGGTACGTCCGACGTATCCATTCGATTCTCGTAAAGATACGGCGGACGTCGATATACAGGCTCGTGGCTATATGCACGTCGAACGCGGCCACATTCCGCTTGCTACGCGTGAATGAATCTTATCCTCTATGATATCAGCTAGCCGCGACTCCCGATGAGGTGCTACGAAGAGTGCATCCGTTCTAACATAGGTCACGGTCTTCACTTAGGGTTGTGTACGGCAAGCATCGCTGTCACGCACATAGCTGTAGGCGATGCTACGTACTGCACCAGCTCCACCAGCTGGCATCGAGATACGCACATTCACGAGCAGCTTTCGCTTCGCACTAAACTATCACCTCGATCTGCCCGTAATGCGAACGAGCTATTCCAAGCATTTACGCTGTCTTAGGTCCTGCATCGACCTCCAAAGATCTAGCGCCGGCACAACACACGCACACCTCGCCGTGCAGAACATTCGGCAGTCCAAAGTATGTATGTGAAATGGCCTTATGCTCGTTCCTCACATGCAGACCGAGGAAACAGGATGTTTCTAGCTAAATTCTTCATTTAAATTCTACCTCAGAGCCGTGGCAGAAGACATGCCGAATCTACTAGAGGCCTGCGCTGCTACTGCGGCGAGCTGCACATCGACTCGTCGAGGCGAAAAGAGTGCACAACCGGAAAGCCGGAAGCGCGAATGATCCGAATTCCCTGTGAACAGCAATGTTCTTTGGTATTTAGGGGAATACTAGACTAAAGTGCTTAGCCTGCATCTTTTTCTTGTCGTTCAATTTTGCGTACATGTAGTTTAAACCCCCGCATGCTCGAGGTTAGCGTGACTCGACTGAACGGCTGCGATGCATGCATATCGGGGTCGATATGCATGCATCGCCGGACTTAGGTACGCGGTAGAAAATGTGCGCTGCACATTTCGTTGCAGAAGCTGACTCTTGGAATTTTGCAGAGTGTGCAATGCAAGTGATCGTTGCTACAACCACGCATCCATGTTCCAACGGCTGACCTACCCCGAGGCGCATAAATGTTCGACCGTGGACGTATCAATGATCGAAGAGAGGACATATTTTCACAGTGTTGGGCGTGAAATCGATAGCTACCAGTGCTCAGTGTTAGAGAAATTCTGCCTTGATCATGCGCAATTCAGTGTTTCAGGTGTGGTCAGTAGCTATAAGTTTGAACAGTTCGCCTGTCAAGTCAGCGGCGCCAGCGATGGACCGGCGGAGCGATTTTCCACGCTACATAGATGTCTTGCTAGAAAGCCTACCTAGGCGGCGTTTGACATTCAACTGCTTTTTGTGGGCCCCGTAATTGAAAGCAACGCCTTCAGAAATGCGTTAAATGTTCAAAAATGTATTCTCTTCAACAGTTTCACTCCAGGCTGTCAAAGCAGGCGGACGTTGATAAAACAGTTGAGCACTGCAGTCTTTAGAAATCTGTAGAATCGGCTTTAGTTTGTACAATTATTGGAATAGGTCACTTTCCGATCGCTGGGACATAGACCCTCATGACAGCGCTTTCACGTGAATAAGGACCACACCAGACTGAAAGCTTGTCTCATATAACATAGCTAACCAAGGTATACCTTACAGCATTGTGTTGATTTTTATGGTGCATAAGCGACTAATGCTGCCATGCACCAAGAACAAGGTTTAATGTATTTATTTTGTGTGTAATGACTAAAATGTTCTTTAGGATGTAGCTTGTTTAGGAACATTTTAGGAAACCAAAAATGCAGGAAATTTGCACGTCTCTCCTAGGATCATGCTGGGATGAAAAGGGATCTGTTGCAAAATTGTACAAAATGTTTCCTTTTATTTTCTCGACTCTGGCGCACGTGTAAGATATGGTTTATTGTTAGTTCATCTCCACACTCCTTGCATATTGGTTTGTCCTCTTTCATAAGTATGAAGCTGTGTGTGAGGTGTGGGTATGTGTTTTGTGATGACCTAAAATGGCCTCCATGTTATGTTTTTGATTACTGGATGATTTCCATTCCTTAATGACAGGTTTGACAAGTATAGTTTGTAGTTTATTTCAATGTTTCAGAAATCCTGCCATTTCACTATCACTTTTCTTTGTACAAACTTCTTGGTATCTTCATGCATCATATTCACCCTCTGTAATTTAGCATTGCGTCAAGGTAACCTGGTTATTTCTTTTCATCACCTTTCAAGACAACTGTCCCGATTTCATAAAGTGTAGGGTTTCTGACGACAGGAACTCCTTGGAAGTCATAGAAATAAATGAGATCCACAATCATGAGCTATCTAGGGTATGCATATACATGTCCATCGCTCAGTGGAATGGTGTCAGTACGCTGTTAGAACAGGTCTTGTGGTAACAACAACCATTGTCTGAGGTGGTCCTTTAATGGGCATTGAAATGCTATGTAACTACAGGTACTGACAGAACTCTTGATCATGTTATGTGATGATGCGATCCTTGCATGCATATAGGTATACATTTCAGAATCTGCAGTGCACCACTTGACCATTTGCCACCAGTTCGTGTGAAAATGTATTTTTCATGCATGTTAACCAGTATTTAACAGATGACCCCTGTGCACAAGCCAAAAGTGCCACGAGCCAAATGTCACGAGGCCACACGACATGGCAGGAGCTGTTAAGTCAAGCTTACAAAGTTATATTTGAGATATGTTCTGGGACATTTCAGCTCCAATTAAGAAAGGTTGAGGCTTACAGAGGTCTATGCCAGGTTGTCTATCACCTAACAGGGCAGCCTACGACCGTATGCTAATGAGTATATCTGAGATAACAGAGACATGAATTAAGGAATTAGTAATTATGTTTGTAGCAGAGGGCATGTAAATTAACGGGAATCCACAGTGGGATCTGCAGACAAGAACCCTTAACGCTGGCACACCATACCTTTACAGGTGGAGATTAGGAGTCTCCCTAATTTTTTTTTCTGCTCAAAGCTTGTCATTTTCTTCGTTCTTCCAGATGAGGAAGATGTGAAAATGATAGCATCGAAAATTCCAGAGGCCATCGTTAACAAGGATGCTGATCCCAACAGCGTGGGTGACTAGTAATGCTGGCAACAGTTGAAGCTAAGTGGAAAGGCATGAAATTGAAATGAAACATATGCGGAGATATGTTGCGAGACGACCAGTCTGGTGTGCGACATCTGTCTCTGTTAGTTTCATCAAGTGATTGGCCAAAGCAGATGGGGCTTGTGGTTTTGTGATAAGTGCAGTGTAGTAGCATAGATGCAACCTTGCCCATTAATAATTGGAGTGGAGTAAGTGCATTGTTTTGTTTTTGTAAGATGTTCATGGTTTCCATGCAAACATTATGAGAATTTTTTTCCTAGAGAATGTTTGCTGAAATTTGAATATAATGTGCAATAAAACTAGTGTTTTCTTGCTATTTACTTTTCCTTGTATACATTAGTTCTGTGAAGAAAACCACAGGCTAGAAGGAAATGTAATGGCATGCATTTTGATACTTGGCCCCGTTGTGCTGGCTCAGTAGTTAGAGTGCTTGGCTGCTGAACCAAAAGATGCAGATTTGGTTCCAGCCAGAACAGGAGCATTTCAATAGAGGCGAAACAATAGGCCGTCATGCACCGTGCGGTGTCAGTGCATGTAAAAGAACCCCTAGTGGTCGAAATTATACCGGAGCCCTCAACTATCGTGTTCCTCAGAGCCGTAGTTATTTTGGGATGCTAAACCAGATATATATCACATCATACTCTGAGTAAGATGCTATTCATGATCAGTTAATCATACACTAAATGATCATTTTTTTTCTGCATGGTAGAGCAGCTGTTGTACAATTTTACTTTAGCCTTCATGAAGAATATCACACTGGCTCCACATGGCCTTCTGTTGACCCTTGATATGCGTCACAATCACACACCCGAGTATGCATTTGTCTAAGGGCACCTATGCATGCAAGGAGGGGACCGTTACTTTCCATTTGTCAGAACTGAAATGCACGATCCACATCATTTCTGTAATTCAACTGCCTGCTATTTGAACTGTCCAGCATTGATGCAAGTTTCAAAGAACTGCAGTTAGCAAATCAATCCAAGCAGGAAACCATGCCAAGAACTGCTTCGGTTTCATCTTTAACTGTTTGAGAATTAAAATTAGCCAAATGTTGCAAAACATAGAAGAGAGGTTACAAAATCTAAAAAACAATGCAGCCTACCTGTGGCATGTAGGGTTTCACATCCTAAAGTGACATACGTAGCTATGAAAAATACCGTAGTGGAGAGCTCCAGACTAATTTGACTGCCCGGACTTTGTACTTTGCGTTGACATCTTGCAGGAAATAGAAGCATTTGCATTTCACCTGCACCAAGGTGCGACTGCCATCACTGGCATTAAACATGACGACCTTGGGGCAAGTAGCCGAACGTGCCACTAAGATGTCGCAGCGTCTACGTACATGCTATACACGTCAACCTTTCTAGCATTAAAGCTGTGAAATGCATGGCAGATATTCATGTTCAGCTTTGGACTGACAAGTTTAAAAGTGTACTATTTGTGTTTGTCTAGCATGAAAAACAAAGGAAACTAAGGAAAAACGAAAAAAAAATGAACATATGTTGAAAAAGCACTAGTCATTAACACATAAAGCATATTCGCTCCATTATTAATGATAAAGTGGCCTTCAACAATAGTACAAAGCCTGAACATTTAGGAAGGGGCTGTGCCAGGCAGCTATTTTACAGAAACCTGAACCATTTCACCTGTAGTAATGCGCATCCCGGCGGTGTGGGCTGGGCACTTATTTTTCGGTCCACTCCAACATGCGAAAACTGCGCATCATGTGCGTTCCCATTTTCCGAGTTTTGAGCTCTGTAGTGCAGGCTAACAAATTTTCGATGACTTATTTTCGTCTGATTGTTGCACAGCACGTGTAAATAAATTACCACTGCACCTAATAAACACTGACATGCACATGCAACATCGCCGATCATAAACGGACACACTATGTCCGTCCGGACATCGGCGCACTCATCACAGCACTCTTCGTAGTCTCACACAGCACTCTAGTAGGACGTAATCCGTACATCACAGCATCTCACGGTAAGCACAAACCACACCTCCAACAAACAAGAATGACGCGGTGCTTGGGCTAGAGACACGCCGGCGACATCCAGCTTTTTCAGCGCCGCTTGTATATGTACTACGTAGAACTTGCAGCACCAAACCTCAATGCGAGCAGAAAACAATGCGTTACGTGACGCATCTCATCACATATGGAAGTGAGGAAACTTCGAAGAATCAAAACTACATAACTACATAACGATCGTCGTAGACGTTAATCCATATGATAACGAGGACCAAATGAGCGGGCGTGCGGGCAGCGGGCTGGCCGTCAACATCGCGACTACATGCGCTTGCTCTGTGGTCGTGCTGCCACCCTGCCGCGGTCCAACTCACGTAAACCTATCATCATGTCATCACGTAGTATATCACCCATTCTAGGCACTATTCTTGCCACTGTACTATTCTTTGTAATTTCACATTTCACGCATGCAGTATGTAGTGCATACTTATTGCACCTCGCACGTACACCTCATACCAACTTCGATTTGGCTACATGTGGCTACCATGTTGTTGCTACAACCACATCTGGGGATCTCGGATCCGTCCGGCTTTCCCGACGGATCCCAAGGCCCATATCGGAGAAAAATGCGTTAGCTCTGTCGGAAGAACTCTACCGATCGGGTCCGTCCGCCGTACCTCTGAAAAATATTTCCCGGATCCGTCCGTCGTATCCCGAAGAAAAACGCACCGGGTCCGTCGGACGTACCTTTAAGACCATTGATCGGGTCCGTCCGACGTACCTTTAGCCACAGCCATCAATATATTTCGGTGAACTAGGCCCTTGTGGTGCGGGCATCACATTTTGCTATTTCACTTCAGCCTTGGAAGGCCAACATTATTAATTGTTAAAATTATCATTAGTGATTAGCTATAGATTCGCAATAATTATGTGAACCGGGTAAATAAAATTTTAAACGCGGTGCCTCTGCTAAAGCCCCTTGAAATTATCAAGTGACTTTAGCCACTGCGAACGTTTTACGCCATCTGTGGACAACCGAGGGAGTGACACTCTGCTCGAGTTCGTAGACGCAAACGGAGAGAGCAGCAGCGGAGCAAAGTAGGCGTGGAAGGAGCGCTGCGCCGCTGTGTGCTCGAAGTGCATTCAATACCAGAAGAATTTGCCAATATAAGGTTTCAGAATTTGAAGAACTGTCTGCTACGAATAAGGTCACAGCTAACTACAGAGAAGGTTTTAAGATAAATGGAGTTTACCTGATCAATCCAAATGAGGTTTTGAAGGTCCTACCAAGTACGAAGGGATTACTTTATTGGAACAGATTAAATTTCTCAGAAAGAAAGCTATAGAAATAAATCCGGCTAGTATGGATGTAACAATGCATCCTGTACGGTGCTATTTTCATGCGCAAAATAGAATTATCAGTCGTCTTTCTGTGACGGCCCTTGATTACCTCACTTTACCCGCACCTTCGCCACCTCTTGCAAAAATAGCAGAATTCACAAAATTTATGACCGTAGCAGAATAACAGAAACCTTACTATTGTTTCTAGCTTATACAAGATGTAGATAAAGAAATACCAAATTCCGAAATAACTTTATCAATTTTACCAATATAAAATTGGTGCAGTATAGAGAAATATACTTTTACTATTGAAAAATGATATTCAAGTTATACATTACTGTACATGAATCACCAAGCGGTTTCCGTCTACGACTGCTAAAAAATACATAATTGTCATGCATAGAGAAAGGAAAGTTAGAAGAGACCTCCGCAACCCACAGCAAAAATGAAGTGAAATGTTCGTTGACATCATGATAGGCATGGCAGTTTTGAAATTTTCGAGGATCCGAATGTATTGGCAAGAGAAACGAATATCGTGCTTTGCGGATGCAGTGACAGCCAAACTATTTTTAAAGCTTCGAGCAGCGCTACATGTCACTGGCGTCGAATCTCCGCAGGATCCAATCAAGAACAAGCAGACGTCTTGAACTGGAACTTCTTGCAGAAAGCACCACTAATAAACAGATGGCGCCCTTTACAGAAGGGCTCCCAGCTAAGCAATTGTAAAAAATAAGCCAAACCAAGGACTTAAACATTGGTCGGCTGCACTCGGTTCACTGGCGAAATCCATCGCCATTTAACTTGAACGCCAACTTTCCACAAATGTGCCAAAACACTGGTTACGTTTCGAAGTCTCGAGTTTTCTGTTGCAAATGCGGAATTTTCATCTGCCTATTTGGTGCAAAGCTCTGTCACAACACCAAAGGTTAGCAGCCATCAAGGTAGCTAAACAGATAGGCAATGAAAATGCATGCAAAGTTCCTGTATGAAATGTTCCTGTAAAGTTACGACTCAGAAAAAGTAGTTGTTCCTTATGTGGCTGGTCATCAATATCTGTGGCCTTGAGGTGCCATGTGGACAAATGTGCACATCAAACAAATTTTTGTTGCCTCAATAAACATGTTCTTCTTGATGGCATTCAGCTTGGGTCCCTATTAGAGATAATATTTTAAGGCTTCAAAATTTTCCTTCTCGTTTTTGGACACCTGTGTCCTCGTGATTTATGTAGCGCTGGATAACGGTTTTAAGAAACCATGCTTTTGCAAATGCTGCTGAGATTCCTAGGTTCGTCTCAAGCGTCTTTTGCATCACCTATAGCAACTGTGCTGTTCACAGAGTGTGTGTCTATATATATATATATATATATATATATACCCGGCCGGCTGTCTCAGATGCAAAGGCTCATACACCTTCCTTCTCCATGTGGTCAAAGCCATCGCTCAGCTATTGCAACCGAAACATGCAAAAAATAGCTGCTGGTGATTCGTGAGTAGGAATGCCTTACGCATCGTTACGAAGCATGGAACACGCAACAAAAATTGCATGTTTAGGCACCTTTAACAACAGGAAATAGGCGTTTAGCTAGTTTTAGAATGAATAAAGATGGTGAATTCGCTTGATGGATTTTGGTGTTGAGATTGATATTGTCATGCTAAAAAAATACAGACGGTTTAACTCAGTTAATCACAGAATATCGTGCAGCAGCAGGGCATTTTGAAAGGACTGTGTTTTTTGTGGCTCAATAATTAAACGTTATATTGCTGTGTTAATCAGGCGGCCATGCTTCCAGACCACACATTGCATGCGTGCTGCAGAACTGAAAGTTCCGAAAGCACTGCACAATCTGCACTGGAGAAATACGGAAGCCAGCAGCATTGCTGCAGCACACGGTACATCGCACGCCCCTTGTCGAACACAGCCAGCGTTCCGTAGTAAGCATCAAAGTTCACCCCAGCATTCTGTAATTGGTTTATAGAAAGGAAAGGCGCAGTATCTGTCGCACTTGTTTCTGTGGACACGTGAAGTCCCTCGCAAAGTTCAAAGGTCACATCAGCTTCAGACCTCAGGTTTTTGCGAGACAGCGGGTAGTAATACTGCAGCCCTAAAATTCCGTAATTGTGGCGTTACTCACTTCAGAGAACCCTGTGATATCGCTATTGGAAGTTCTTTGGTAAAACAACACATAGAGTGGACCCTGTTAGGAGCCTGATAAATAAGCGACGGCCTCTTTATTTTAAAACAATTAAGTAATAGATACGACAAGACGGTTAGAATGGCGAGGTCGCGCATAATTATACTTAATCCGCGGAGCCGCGCAGTCAACTATAAAATCGATGGACGTTTATTTCGTTTGTCGGGTCGCCGCAGATGCCTGCCCCAACGTTGGCGCTCAGCGAATGAACTTGCGGCGAAATTGCGAAGGATTTTTGTGGTCTCCATGCCGCTTTGGGGAGGCGGCTGTGGACGGGGCAGCGTGGTCCGATCCTTGAGAAGGTTGGGGGTGCTGCACCACAGAACCAACCGGATGCTGAACCACCTCCTTGTTCGCCGCGGGGTCAGAGGTGTCGTTCACCGGGCCCTTCAACGCACTGGCCTTTCGCGTGTGTATATCTGTAGCCGATGCAAAAGACAGTTGTGGAAACTTGTCCGCGAGAACAAAAATCTCGTTTGTTTCATTTTTCTAGACACTTGCTTCAGCAGGGCAAAAGTAATATCATAACTAGGATTGCTACTACGTTGACGACGATTATGATTATTATTACTGTCTAATACTTCGTCATTTCTTTTCTCAGTTACGCACCTTGATGCTTAATGTTTTGTACTTCTGTGACTATATATTGTGTTCGTCGCTGACGGTCTAGACGCTACAAGCCGCTCTGATGTATTCGGCATGCCCGGCTTTGTTTGCATAGACTGGTAAAAGATCATGTCATTATAGCTCACGCTACAGTCGCTGTAATAATGTTTTATTTATCTTTTATTCCTATCTCATCCCATGCTGTTGTAGGGCTACAGGTAAGGTCACCAATGGATCAACTTTACATAGCATGCAATGGTAGTTGTGATAACCGAATAATTTAAGGCTACCTGCTTGTACAATTACGGTTGTACAATTATTGTTTACACAGACCTGTGCGAGACACTATTGCAGTTGAAATATGCGTGAGTGTTACATCTTGAACAAGGCTTCCACGATTTAAGAAAAAAACCTCCACTCGAACTATTGCATGATTCAATGGAAAAAGAATAGAAAATTTGGATAGGTCAGTGTTTTAAAGGCAATCCTCTGCTATGAAATACTTTTTTTTATTAAACTGTGAGCTCTTTGGTAGCTTATTTGGCCATATCGGATTCCTAATAGTAACTGCACAGTTTAACGGCCACTTGCTATTAATGACGCTGCAGTCATCACACCACAACTACGAATGTCTACAAAAAAAAAAAAAAAGAAAAGAAGAGAAAACCTGCTGGCATTCCTGCAGTCTGGCTCATTGGTCCAGAAAAGAGCTTTCGTGTACTTACATAGTTCGAGGACTAGAACCATTGGTAAAATAAAATGAAGCACTATTTTACATGTGCTTTCAGGTACACAATGAATGTGAAACTATTATTTCTTGCTATGCCCTTGCTGGTACTTTAATACCAATTACTTCCCTTTTCTATATTTCTATAGTCATGGCATCTCAAGTGCGTCGTATTAAGTGCACTTCCATTGAGCGGCCGTGTCCTATACATAGCTCACAATTACTTTTACTAAACATATAGCCAACAGCGTCATCAAAAGATAAACAAATGTCCGCGTGCAGTAGGGACGCCAGGGAAGCCAATGCACTCACTGACGCTTACGACGCCCGTGGCAGCCAGGACAGCCAACACGGCAATCAGAGTGATGGCCACGGTTGCAGCCACGCCACAGACAACGGCGAGTATCTCGTCACTGCGTACAACAATGGGCGGCAATTAACAACGCTCGTGTAAGAATCCTGGTCTTATGCCCTACATGCATCGTGAAGTCGGCCCCAGTGAATGTCACGCTGAAGGCCTATACTTCTCACTTTTATATAGAGGCGCATGCCGTATGTTCCAGTAGATTTGAGCCAAGTGCCAAATAAACTGTTGGTGGCTTAGCTCAGCTAGGTCAGGGTATACGTAGCGAGAGCTACCATTCGGCGGCATCGTTGAGCACTGGTGAAGCGGGTGGCATCGGTGGATACCGATACCCGTGGCTAACGCTGTAAATGCGAATCCGTTGTTTAGCAAGACAATCCTTACACTAGCTGCTTGGAGTGTTTTGGCAGATTATTCGGGAAAAGCAGCTCCAAAATTGGATACCTTACCGTTGCCACGTCCCGCCGATGCCACAGCCTTTCGCACATGAAACACACAGAGCTAAGCTCGCTGTTAAAGCGAAAGCCTTAATCGACTGTGGTCGCGATTTCGCGTCAGATAGAAATGGGCACAAAACATGGATACAAAACACGTCCGCAAGCCTTGTGTCCCGCAGGCCTTGTGTCGTTCAGTAAAACGTTAGGAATGAAAAATGACGTATGAGGTAGAGGTTGACAAAACGTCGCTGTGTGCCACACTTGGTAGATATGGAGAAATTAGTCAAATAATTAAAAGCAAGAACGTTAATTAGACGTCGAAATAGCCTTAACGGTCACATACTGCATGAACATGGATACCGGTAGTGACACCGGAATTGTGCGGAAGTCGTCGAAATTGTGACAAAAAACCACAAGCAAGACGGATAAAGGGTTAGAATGCATTAAACATGGATTGATCAATATTAAAATAATTAATAAAAGTTAATAAGGCAAAATGTTCCTAAAACATCAAAAAAGAAGACTGCACTCATGGTGAAGTCAATGCAGCGTGGTTGCCATATGGTGACCACCAAAAGCTCTAAAAATGAGGGGCGCGCGATATACTGTGTGAGGCAGCCTCGCTCAGGCTTTAGTATTTCTCCAGTGCAGATTCTGCAGAGCTCTAGGAATATTTTATAAAGTCAGATTCAAACGTTCTCGTTGTCGATGCGCTGGCCCCCAGCCGTATAGTAGTGCATGTGTTCGGTCATCCGGCGCGTCTTCTTCGCGTCTTGTGATTCTTCCCGACGTGCAAATTGCTCTCGTAAGGGTTTGGCATCGGCTCGACGTATCTGTCGCTCCGCGTCTTGATGTCGCCGCTTGGCGACACGTTCTGCCCGCTTTTCAGGCGTCTTCGGCCCACGATTAGCCCGTTGAGCTTCAATGTTACGCTGACGGGCCCCTTCACGCCAAGCAACGATTTCGTGGTCGTCCAACCGCGCAGCGGCGTAATTAGTTGCCATGGTAACAGCGCGTGCGCAGATCTGGTCTCGCTGACAACGCGAAATTCGGCTGACAAGCGTAGTGTAGCTCTCACTACAAAAATTCAAGAGATGCACTCAAGTCTCCTTACGCGCGGTGGTTGTAATCGAAAGCATACAGGGTCGTCTTGCATTGGCTTTGGTTTACTTGTTACGTCGATTCTGAATCTTATTGTTTGCTATGACTTGGACTCGAGATATAACTAATGTTGCAAGTAATTATGCAGCCAGTAAACCATTATAAAAATTATGACTAGATTAGGCATTGTCTCACGCAGATTTTGGATTGGATTCTTGGCTATACGGTTGGGGTTCGGACTGAGACTAATGTGGCTAGTTATTATGCAATGTCGTTAATGCACCACGGCAAGTAATCACGGCTGGATTCGGTATTCATTTGCTATGTATATTCCGGATTGAATTTTCGGCTATGACTTGGGTTCGGGCTATGACTATGTGGCCAGTCATTATGCAATGTCTTTGAGACAAGTAATCATGACTGGATTCGGTATTTTCTTTTCTTTTTTTTTTTTTGTGGAGAGGGAGAGGAGGGGTTGTTACGTGGATTATGTCTGATTGGCTTGGATCTATCTTTTGGCGACGCATTAAGTGGACAGTCAGTAGCACGCCACTGATGAGCCAAGAAAGGCTTTCTCCTTAAAAAAAAAAAAAAAAAAATGTTTGCGGAAGCCGAGCTAGACCCATTGCATATTGCGAGCAACTATCTTGCGCACCTCAGAAAATTTTTGTTATTCAAATATGGTAAGAACAAAATTTGTAATCTTGAATTTATTAACTCTGAACAATAGATATATACTTCAAATTTAATAAGAGCGTGAAGGAATCTCTATTCCATAATTTGCGATAAGGAAAGCTCCCTGTGTATTTTTTTTTCCTAGCTCACGAAATACAAGATATACCGTGTGACTAGCGCATTCAGCCGGATCGTGCTGCTCTCAACCACGGTATGAGCGAACGAAATCAGAACTAAAATACCCGTTCGCCATTTTCTGTCATGGTGGCGCCAACACCCAAACTCACACGAACTTAACGCATCAATGCGAAGATATAAGAGCTGTAGGTGACATATTAGAGCACGACAAATAAAGCTCCACTCATCTGTATTCTTCCATCTTGACAGCATTTTGTCGCCATGGCAAAGCGCAATACAAACGCTGCATCCTGCACCATCACGTAAGTCATCTCGCTGAAGCGGGCGCGGAGGCAATCGCCAACGTATCTATCTGCCTATCGCTGCAGAAGGGGAAGTTGATTTAATTAGCTCGGACAACGGTTCAGAGCAGCACGATCGTGGCGCGCGAATGCGCTACTCACGTGGTGTTTTTTAATATCTCTCAGCCGTTTCATTGAGCTGGGAAAAAGAATAAACCTGAGGCGTTCCTGACTGAAAAATATTTAATGGGGATTTCGGAAAAGGCTTTCCACCCTAATAAAACATTATTGCTGTCTGATGCCGATATTTTAATCTCAGTTAACTGATTACTTGGCTAGACAAAATTGCCTCAGGGCATTGCTAGCAATATGCGACATGTTCCACTCGCCTACCACTAATAATCTTTAACATTAGGCTGAAATAGCAGGGATGTCCGGTATGTGTTGCCATATATTTAGACATGAGCTAGCTACCATGTCTCCTGCTTGTGTATTTGTAGTTTGCTTGTGCGTAAGTAGTGGATTAGTGAATGCGTAAAAAGTGTCGAATATTAGTACAACTCATACCTGCCCTGTGAGGAGTACAAACACGAATAAATGTCATTCAAAACTAATCATATTAATATAATCTTCGATAAGATGCGCAATGTTTGCCCATAGATCTGTGCAATTTACAGAAATTCCGTACGCCGTTTTGTGCTGAATTTTCACAATCATAGGCACGAGCCCAATCATTGGCATAGAAGACGCCAGAAGTACATGGGATAAATTTTGGGCCTATAGCTCTTCCCGAGACATTTGAGCACGCCTAACGTTTCACCTAGTTCTCTATTAAGAATGCATTTGGCGTGCGGCTATGGCGGTGTCAAGCGGAGCTTGTGGTTTCGAATGCACATGCAGCATATGCACAGTAACCACAACCTTACACGACTTTTCTAAGAAAAGCGCAACAGGTATCTCATTACAGCTGCTTTTGGCTGGCAATACTCGTACAATGCTCGTATGCACGCGATGCACTTGTTTGTTACGATTCTCAGCCTACGATTTAGGCATGGAGCCTCCTTAGGCAAACTGGGAAGGAAAACTGTGTTCAGTGTATTCTCTGTTCACTGTGTCTGAGAACTCTATGGACGATGCTTGAGCACTAAATGGAAAAGTCATCCGGGTTCTCCACATATATTCAATATATGCCAACGCACACAGTTATATATTTTCGTCGAACGTATTTTTATCGCTACTCACTGGCGATTTCTGCCAGTGAGTAGAGTGCGCTCGACATGCTTCCATTTCTCAACAAAGCAATAAGTTATCCTAAGCAAAGCGCACTTTACATAGGGGCTTTACAATTTTCGTGCAGAATATAAGAAAGAAAAGCCAACTTACAAAGTTCGCACTGAAAAGAAAGAGGAATTTTGATCTAATTACTTTGAAAGCGTACACTTAGCTACTAACTTAATCAGGAGCCCACTCTGTCGAAGTACTAGTTTTAAACGGCGAAAATGTGGCTAGAAATGGCGTTGCGTTACTAGCTTCCACTTATCTTTTCTTTCACCATTATCTAACAGCTGTCGGGAGAGGCTTTATGTAAAGTCCTTAGCACTTCCGCACTGGAGTTTCAAATTGAACTGTTCCTAGTACGCAACACTTCCCTGCAACGTTGATTCAGTTTGGATGAATAATTACAGGCAGCAAGATGCAAGTTATGATCATTTATATTTTAATTTATGTAAAAAAAGTAATACAGTGGCTGCGCATCAAAGAAAAAGAGAGTCAAATGCCTCTTCAGCACAGATAAGTGGACGGAGTAGTCTGTTCAGTAGAAAAAATAAATTAAAAAATGCGGCCTGAGATGCACGTCTCTGGTTTCCTGTATATGTGGTCTCTTTTCACATTATAGCAAATGCAGACTAGCTGCGTAGAGAACATATGGGGCTAGCAGAGATATGCGTAAGTAGAAGACAACCTCATATGTTCACTGGAAGTGCAAACGTTGTTTATTGCAGGGTGCTCGTTAGAAGGTTGAACGGCCCTCCCATTTTTCTCAAAGGCAGCACCAACGCAATAACCACAAACATTAATCTGCGCTCGAGCAACACATGCAGGAATACGCGATAGAAATGTGACGAATAAGGACACAAGCTGAGAGAGCACAGAACTGCGAGTATCCTGTATAGCATTCCAGTAATCTTGAACTTCATCTTGCTGATTGCATGAATACATTTCGTTACAAGAAAAGGGCGAAAGTAAAATGTCGTGCTATGCTCGTTTGAAAGAGGTCAATCCTGGAAGACAATGGCACTGTCCTCTATAGCTTGAGAAAGCCTTCACAACGAACGGTTCCGAGTCAAGTTGTTCCGAAAGTCATTTTGAGGGATTATACATTAGAAAGACAGGAAATATAATATCGGGACCAATCACACATACTTTGTGTCGAAATGTCATGAAACACTACTGCACAGTAGCGGCAGAGAAATTGCAACACGCATACGAAGAGTGAATCGTTACTGCCTCTCTGTTGCTCCGAAGTGCGTTTACGAGAACGCGTGACTTTTAAATATCACCTCCTAGCACGTCGCTTCGTTAACGACATCAAGCGAGGTATCTGCGTCGAAGACCACATATAAAACTTTCAAGTAATCTTTCATATGTTTTTTTTTTTTTTAATATCATTTTTAATATCATTAACGCGTGATATGTGTGGATGCGTACAAAGGGGCTTCTTTCTTTTGAGGATCTTTAAGCTCGCATTTTGCTGCGTCTCGCAGCAAATTGGCAGCAAGAGTCTGGTTTTAATAATCGACATACAAGCATTGCTCTCTAGGAAGCCTTTTTCGTTCTGATTTTACTCCTTCTTTTGATACGTTCACCTATCCCATCCTGGTTGGGTACCATGAGGGTAAACACCAATAAAACGAACATTTAAAGTCGATGTCCTGCGAAGTAAGTAGCCGTTGTCGGCGTGAATCGATTTTTTTTTTTTTTTTTTTGGATCTAAGCGTTCTCTGAACAGAGGCAGATAAGTCTCTAGCTGAAAGTATAACACCTTTTCTCTGCGGTATTCCTCCGTGCGTTCTACTGCAAGAGGTCAGCGCACGTCAAGAAAAGAAAAACAAGAAACAAAATCACGGCGATACCTTGCGTCTTGTAATGGGCAAAGTACGTGTGCAGCATACTGTAAGTATTTCCGTCAAAAGGAGGAGTGCCTTCGCCGTAAAGCGCGAAGTTTGAAAACTTCGCACTTGGGTTTCAGATGGCTATACGTAGTGTAAGCGGGCGGAGGGTGGGGGCGGAGGAAGTGAGGTTGGTTACCTTTTCTATCATAGAAAACACGTGGCTCAATCAGGATAACTCTTCCCCAACCTTCCCCAAGTCGGCCCTCTTACTTGGCAGCCTGAGGAGAACTCAGATTTAGACAAAGCAACCGTGTTTAAAAACTGCCGTGGTCACTTCTTTTGCTGCCAGTTGTTTAAGAAAATAAGCCGCCGAGAACAAGCTAATTATTTCTCGATATGTCAGGCATTCTTGAAAAATGAAGAAGAAAATGAATGTACACAACAGTACACTACGCAGGATCTAGACAAATTATACGCTAGTCTCCTGATGCTTGTATTCGTTCACACTGAGTGGATGAAGCAGGAAGTAAATACCCAAAATAAGACGGTGGATGCCCTGCCTTTCGTATACTACGCAAATATCCCCCTAAGCGTTTAACGACAGTTGCTGAGTGGTATACAAACGCAATGCTGCCGCTGTGTTGAGCCGGGTTAGAGTACCAGTGGTAAACTAGAGTGTCTGAGCCATCGCTTAATTTCCGCCCACTCAGCTCTCGTTGCCCACCAACGCGTGATTGACCCGAAGCATTTAAGCAATGAGACTGGCTCTTCGAGCTGGTAATAAGATAAGTTAAGGGAATAGATGTTTGAGTAAACAATGGGTGGCGCGTGTTCATCCATCGACATGATGCTGCTGGCGCGAATAGATTGTCGCCAGTGATTCGAGTGAATTATTCGCGCTCATGGAATAAAAAGGGCGTTCAGCAATGCAGCCATGAGGTCATGTGGCACAGGGAATGAAAACACTCACTCTTCGTAGCTCGGGGCGTTCTGGAGGCTTGAATCCTATTTGTAGCTCCTCAACCGTTCTTTACCGCATCTGTACTGATCTTCTTCTTTGTCGTCCACGGATCAATCGCTCGCTATTCCAGGCGTCTGGTTTTAGAGCTTTGCAAACTGGGCATGAAATGAATGAAATATGTTGGCAGGAATGGCATTAAACACACTCTTGACAATACGGAGTTATTGATATTGTTTAATAATTGTGAGATGCAGTCACAATTACGCGTTCTATGCTAAACCCTAATTTAGAAGCTAAATAAATATTACTAAGGGGGTTCATTCAGAGACGGTGGACGGCGGCATCATATTCTTAGTTGACTGGAGTGGAGGACAGGAGGAAAGGGAAGAAGGGAGTGTTGCGGTAAAGTTTTAGCTAGGTAAGATTCCCTCGCAGCCAGTCACATGTAAAAGATAATTAAAGACATTACTTGAACAGCTAGGTGACGAGCAAGTAAAGACCATGCCAAAACTTCCCAATGAAGGCTCTTCCGAATTTTGATAACACTATTCGGGGGAGCCCATTTTAAGGCGAAACCTTCATAGGATCATCAGTGTTAGCGGGATCTGTGCGTTTGTGCGAGATCTCTACGAGATGTGCCCGCGAGATTCCGCGGGATATTGGCGGGGTTCAGTTTGACCCTTAAGGGAAAAAAGTCAGCCCCCACCATAACTAGCCGAGCGCATTAACCGACTACGCCGCGCCGGACACGTGAGAAACACATCTTAGTTCTTGTCTAGCATTCCTGCCGTCTCCATGGTGGCGTAGGGGCACAGCGACGACGCCTTCAACCAGGTTCCAGGAAGGTAGGGTGCCTCGATGCGCGCCCGCAGCGGACGCGCATCGAGGCACCCTACAGGAGGGCGATGGCGCAGGCCATCTGCCGACAGCTGTGAAGACCAAGCGCCTCAACGAGCGCGAGCCATCGCCGCCTAGTGGAGCTGTGAATCCGACACGGAAGAAGCACTCAACCTCGACATCGCCAAACCTCATAAAATTGGACAATGCCACCCTGCTTTTAACAAGAAAGGAGCACCTCCGGCGCCGTACACGTGCTCTTATACCTCCGTGTACGGTAAGCCTCCCCCGCGGTCTAACCCGTGCAAAGGAGGTGGTGCTTCGGAGAATTAGAGTTGGGGTGGCCCTAACACCAGCAGTGATCCGAAAGTGGCCACAATTTCGGTATTTATATCCACACCCTGGGTGCCCCATCTGCAAGTCTAGAAATATAGAAGCTGACATCCATCACCTACTGTGGGATTGTCCAGCGTTGAAGCCAACGCGGATCCGGCACCTGGTGGCAGCTGGCCTCTCTCCCCATAATCCGCAGTCATATGCTGTTTGGACACTGGGACCGCATCATCGTTCACTCCTCGATTTCATTGCATCAGTCAACCTTTCTTCATTTATTTGACCACACCCTTCATCCATCATAACATTCCTTTTATGCCCTGAGGCAATAAACTTCGCAACAAAAAAAAAAAAAAAAAAAACACTGTGTGATCGGCGGGGTTCTGGCAAATGAGCACTGCCGTAGTTCAGTCCAAAGGTTTTCGCCTTATAGCTGTGAAGGGGTCTTAAGTGCCCCAAGAATTTTTTCACCTACGAAAGTGAGACGACAGTAGTGATTTCCTACCTCGATGCAAATCACAGATCACTTTGATTTTCTGAGGTTGCTCATGTAAGGTGGTCCTATAACTGGCGTTCACAGTTCTGGATGGTCGAGGTTTAGGGAAGTTGTGTTTAAAGAAGACACAGCGCCGCCGCCTCAGAGGCGTTTGCGGAACATTCTTGGGGGGAGGAATAAAAAAATAAGATGGAGCATAAATGTTGGAATAAAATTATGAGATAGCGCTTCATAAAAATAAATGGTTTGGTTTACGGTATTTAACGACCAAAAGCGACAATATGGCTAAGAGCACGCTGTAATATAGAAGGCTGCGCACAATTTCGGCTACCAGGGTATTCTTTAGCGGGCGTTTAAATTGCACACTATACGGACGCCTTGCGTTTCCCTTCCATCAAAATGCAGTCGCAAATAAAAAAAATTTACGAAAGACACTTTTAAATGTCAATATTGATAACAGCGCTTTAAAACTTGGTCTTCTTCCTCTTGTCGCGTTTTTAAAATTTCACTGAATCATTCTTAGTCATTTTCATGTTTACTGAGTCATTCGTGGTAATTTTTTTTCTCTACTGAATCATTCCTAGCCATTTTTAATTTTGTATCCTCCCCACGGCAGTCACCAACCAGCATCTTCTCCTCTCCTCTGCAAGCCGCGAGAAACATATTCTTCTCTCCATTAGCCGTGGTTGGCGCGTGACAAAGTGCCCATACAGAGCATTACACCTGTCTTTTCATCATAATTTCTTCTATAGAACTGACACTGCAAACGCATTACTAAAGTAAACAACAAAATGTAATGGTGATGACAGCGAGCGCCTGATTGAGGGGGGGAGGGGGGGCAATATCATGAAATGTCTTTTTATTGAGCGTCCCTTGTCCCGTAGAACTTCTGTCTATTCGTCTATTAGGTGCATACGTATTCAAGGCCATAAACCAAATAACCAGTCAAAAGTCTTATCTGAAAGGCCGGCTGGGCAAATTTGTAGGGTGGCGACCATCACCACCTGCCATTCTTTGGCGGCGTCATTCTCGT
Source organism: Amblyomma maculatum (assembly GCA_023969395.1). Taxonomy (NCBI): domain Eukaryota; kingdom Metazoa; phylum Arthropoda; class Arachnida; order Ixodida; family Ixodidae; genus Amblyomma; species Amblyomma maculatum. Next base: position 391,181 of record JAJIZL010020297.1, read on the forward strand.
CAGGTTTCATCATGAAGATGAAACCAGGGGCTGCACTTCATTTACTCCCGTAAAACGTAGATAGCAGATTCATGCACAACTTTTGTTTTCTCACTCTACACTTTGCACACGACCGCCTTGTCCTACAAATAAAATTCTTCCTCTGTACGTTCCTCAATGCGGCATGGATAGCTCGACATTACGTAACTTATAATTCAGGCTTTTATTTCTGCGAGACGGAGGTCTTCGCAGCCGTAACAACAGGGAAAGCACAACGCCACTTTTCTTTTCACAGTCAAAGGATTAATTGAAAGGAAAATCATATAGCAAACTCAGGCGTCCTCCCTGACCGAGCAAATAAAGACTTGATTGACAGCCGAGCACAGACACGACACCGCTAGTTGAACAAGTACTTCACCCTCGCCCTCTGTGGGGAACGGCCATACAGTCAGCAAGCAGAGCATTGCTTCAGAGATGCTTCAATGCACGCACAAATATCTCGGAGGCTATGCATAGCGTGCGTTGTGCAAAGGGAGGAGGCGTGGAGTAATCGATGAACTTCGGGTCATTGAACGTCGTCTTTTCAATGCGCTGCCTTAAAATATTAAAGCGAAAGCCTTTATAGGCTCATAAGTGTCCGTCCGTGCGTGCGTGCGCCCTCGAGAAGTGTCACACTTATTCGCGTGATACCGCGAGGTTCCGCCGGGTTCTCTTTACCTTTAAAGCTTTCAGTGAAGAAGTTAAGTTAGGGGTATCCATTGACAGACAGTGATAGTGGGGATGATAGTGACGTGAGCTCTCATGACCGACTGTGGCGTCATCACCTGGTGACATGTCATGACCGGACGTGACGTCATCAATATCGACTGGATGTGGTGTCATCATGAGGTAACATCCAATGAATTTATTAACCGCATGACCGGAAGTGACGACATCTGCACGTTAGATTGGTTAGATCCGATCACGGCTGACGAAAGAAACCGAACTAATGTTTTGGTGGGCAGCACTTTCGTAGTACCGCGTTTTTCCGCTAGAAGCGCATAAAGTGAATATTCCAGAGTAAGTCAGCCGAGTGGCGTCGCTGATAGTCAGACGTACTAGCTTCGACAGAGTTTATAGTGAGAACTGTTTTCCGTGAGCATCGATTTTGCAATGGGTGATTTTCGTGAAGCGTGCGGCGGTGAAATTGTGCTTCCTGCTCGGAAAAAATGGAACAGAAACTCTTGAAATGTTAAAAATGGCGTACAAGGATGATGCTATGGGGAAAACTCAAGTGTTTGAGTGGTTTTCCCGTTTCAAAATTGGTGAAATGTCAATTGATGAGCAACCTCGTTCTGGTCGTCCTTCCACGGCTCGAACACATGAAAATGTGGAAAACATTCTTGACATCCTCAATATTTTCACCAAAAATGGTATGACCCCTGTTCCTCACCTTTCATACTCACCGCAGAAATCTCTTTTCACGGATACGTAATGACTCCAGGAAAGTATGGTTTCAAGTAAATACTGATTTTCTGAATAAAAACGAAACGGTTTGATCATTTAAAGGAATTAGATAATGCCTTTTAAAATAACTCATTCAAAAATAGCTTAGAATGACTGCGATGACTGACTGAGAGTTAGATGTAGTAATGAATGAGGTTTTTTGTTTTGTTGTTAACGTTGGCGATGCAAGTTCAATAATCCGTTCTTGTGTACAACGAACTGAAACCTAACATGTCCCTTATCAAACTGTGTTACTTTCTATTCAGTAACTGTCAGAGAAGTCGTTGGCTTAATTAGAAACGTAACAAACATAACATCAGGCAACCCTAGGTGCACTCAGTGCGCCGTCATGTCAACTATTGGCTATAAATGCCATGCTCGTGATTTTTTGTTGACAACTCCGACACCAGCGCCGACGCCAACGCCGGAATTGCTGGTGAACGGAGTCTTGAACGCATATCGTTAAACACGCTGACATAAGCATCTCCGCTGAAACATGTCTGTATGTGATGTCCTGGTGTACGCTTATATATTATTACGAACGAGCAAGGATGAAGAAGCGGGCAGTAGCGCAGGCAGGAGCGCTCGCGCTAGGCCCGCTAACATTTCATTAAACGTCATCTCATGGTCATCGAACATCTCCTCTCTGTTCCCTGTTCTCCTGTTTTCATCGGCCTGCAGCTCCGTAACAATATCATCAACTTCATGCTTTAAATTGTCATGCGTCTAAATCATAGAAGCAAAGCCGGAGATTGTCTGGCGCATAAAGGTGGAAAGAGGAGTAAAAAATTAACTATCGTCCAACCTATATATTGGCAGCGGTATCCACAGCGTTTGAAAGAGAAATGAATATGCTCCAAAATTTATTTTATAAATGCAGTTTTTAAACCAGCTCTCAATGAGGTTTCGTGAAGCGAAGGTCTGCTCAACAAGCACGAAAGAGAAAATAATTGGAAACACTGAATGTCGAAAATATGCCCTCGGTTTGCTCCCCGATTTTCGGACAGCCTTCGACTATTTCGAACCGTCATATTTTATTACATAAATTGACCGATTAAGGATTTAGTGGTTTAAATAAGATTTATTACAAATTTATATATGCAAAACGTTCGTGCGAGTTAGTCGCTGCTGGTCTACCAGCATGATTATAAAACAAGGCCTTTCCCAAAAATAAATTTCGGAACGACTATTATTCATCGTATGCATTAATATCCACAATATTCCTAGTTCACCACATCTCATCATGTATGCTGATAACACCGGTGTGTTTTACACCAAACGGAAAACCAAGTCCAGCGACAAGTTAGAGAATTGGTTGTCAACAAATAACCTTTGTTTGAATCTCGCTAGAATTAATTAGTGTAGTGTAGTATTGGTACTGAACATCAGCAGCATTGTTAAACAGGAAACTCAATACAAGCTTCTTTGTGTTCGGTTCAACAAAAAACTTTCAGAAAGGTGGATATTTTAAATTTAGCAATTTAAGTAAAACTGTGGTATATGTTTGGAGACTAACTAACTAAGTATCCATTTCGCTAAACCATTTAATGAATTAGGTTCTTTCTTTTTCTGAAAGCCCATATTTTACTGTCTTATGGGGAAGCACTTCTTCTAGAAATAGGAACTGGTTGATTGTTCTAAAAAAAAAAAAAAACGAACGAATAAAAATCTTAAAAATATTGAAGCTAGGCTATTATATGCAATACCGCGAGATTAGCCACCAGAGCCTTTATTTAAAAAAACAAATATCCTATTTTACCAGCACATCAAATTTACAATTTCATTCTACTATAGTATAGTATAGTATAGTATAGTATAGTATAGTATAGTATA
>JAJIZL010020297.1:394577-439762 GCA_023969395.1 Amblyomma maculatum
ATAGTATAGTATAGTATAGTATAGTATAGTATAGTATAGTATAGCAGGCTGTGTGCTAGCTACTTCAACTGATAGGCTTAACATTACGTATGATCTGAGAACATGGTCAACGATGAGAATTCCCACTTATATAACTCGGGATAAACATTCGGTAGTATGAAATTCATGTTATTGAGCACGTGATTATTTCATTTAGATGTACAGATGAGCTTGTGACTGCTAGCCTCTTTGAACAGATCGCTTAAGATTGGTTCGGGAATTTTACCTTGATGCTTTTTTACACTTTACATCCATTAGAGGTGCGTGCAATCGATTATATGTATCAAGAAGCCAAGACCCAGTAAATCCTGACATATTTCACTTTGACTTGCCTTTTATTTTATAAAAGAAAAAATAAACGCCAATTCCAATATCACAATTGTAGTCTACCTCTGCATTTTCGCATTTTTTCATTTTTAATTTCAGCTGTTGACATCAATTAGTATTGCAATTCGCGTCTGCATGCAGCAATATTCTGCCGATGATCTTTGAAATTGGGGCAGAAAAAAACTGCGGCGACAAGACTGCCCATTTTATTAGACCCCTCTACTTCAGCTGTTTTATACAAGACTATAAACCGCTGCTTATTGTGAGGAGGAACTGCCTGTATGCAAATTTTTCTGTGAACGTGAACTGCCAAACTTGTAACTGAAAAAAAAAAAAAAAAAGGCTAAACTAGGCAGCCTCCTAGTTAACCAGTCGGCATGAACAGGTGGTCGGGAGCACTAGCGGTGAATTAAGTTTCCACTTTCACTACGTTCTATACTCTCCTTCTACTTCAATGACACCGCTGACAAGCCAGCAAGGAAAGCGTTTGCATCCTACAAGAACTATGCTCTATTATCGACTGAGCTGAATGAACTCGCTTTCGGCTACGGCCTTCCGTTCAGGACTGCCAGTCGTAAGTGAGAGGATGCGGAGCTCGCCTCGAACCCCAAGCGAGGCGGGCGGCCTTCCCTAGTTTTTCTTTGTGCGCCCTGCTAGCGCCACGCTACCCTCTTCCCCGTATGAAAGACGAGGGGCGACACCGCTAGGCGAAGTATGTGTTCGAAAGAGTGAGAGAGGAAGGGTAGAGGAGGAAAGGGGAGGATAGACCGAAGTAGGCTTACAGGTTTGCTATCCAACATTTGGGAAAGGGAAGGCGGAATATAAAGGAAAAGGTGGAAAGAAAGGCAGACGGGAGCGGACCCCGCCGCGGGCTGCCGCCCCTCATTCTGCAGCTGGTTCCACTGACACAGCTTCCCCACGGCGTGGATACGCACCTACCTCGGGCCTTTTCTTGTTACTCACCGGTCCCCGGTTCGCCGGGCCCCAGAGCAAGCCGTTCTCCTGTGCCACCGACGTAAAAGTGAGTCTGTCAACGCCTGTTCAGCCTCTCTATCGTCCTTGCTACTGAGTGCTGCGACAGCGCTCCGTTGATGATGCCACAGAAATTCAAATTCAGTAATAGGACTCTACTATGAGTCATCAGTAGTAATTCTACCTGCGCACAGCGTCATTTAGCTACGCATTTGCGAGCTTTTACGCGTGAGGTTTAGCCGAGCTGGTAGATGCTCTCATGTTTGAGAATACCACTACCTGGATCAACTTACTGCTCTCATGGGTACGGTGTGTTTCTGCGGATGCTTTTGAACGCACCCTCAATCATTACGCCGTGGATGACTCAGCGCTGCGGTTCTCTCCCGCTAGCGGCAAGCTCGACAGTGTACGGTTCTTGAGCTTTTAGAAACCGTTATTCTTGTTCACCTTACCGTTCATATTTGGCGTACTTTTGCATTGTCAGCCTTTCAACCTGTAACTGAAATAATACTGCTTCTCTAAAGATATGCAGGATTTCGTTGTTCATGTTCCTCAGCCACTTCACAGAAAAAAACAACAACAGTACCGACAATTGGCTGTAGTTCAGAACACCGATAAGGGGCTGCTCATTAGTAAGTGTGTCGGTGTTTACATGTAGCTAACGTTGTATATATTCCAGCCAAACTCTCGTACTGTCCCAACATAAGAACTAATGTTGTCTAGAGATATCGTACAGTTGGCTCTGTTTTTAGGCTAGCACACGTCACCTCCGCCGCACACAATAGGATAACACTAGTTACAAGGAAGCAAAGCGAACAAGTCTTTGCGGCTTTGTATTTGGTATTTATATTTTGCTTCCTTCATGCACATAACACAAAGAAGCCTTAGTCAATTTTCGGCTTACCGCTGCTTCGAGAACCGCTTATCGAGCAGCTGCGAGATATCCAGCTCTAAACTTAGCATGCGCTCTTATAGTGACCTCTTAAACGGAAGAAACGTCTGAAAACAGTGGACTAGGGCGCGTTTAAGACGGTTTAGGGAGGCATCAAGCCTGTTCTCCATAGCTTCTGGCTATATTACTTTCTGCAGTGTATAGTGAGCCCTATGGGCCAGTCGATTGCCTTGACACGGACGTCCGCCGTTAAGAAAGGCATAAATTGCAAAGTTTCTGTGCTACTGCTGCCATGCATGTTCCATGTTCACAGCCGTCAATTGGGGCATCGGCACGTGTTAGTCTATCAACAAAAAAATTTAAATGCATCTCCGAAAAAATGGCATTCGCTATTACTTCAATCACATTCTTTGCAAAAGAAACTAACGGCGTTAGTTTTGGACATTCATTCCCTCGTTTTTTTTTTTTTATTATTAAATACGTCACTTCGGAGGCATAATCTTTCCAGTACTGAGAAATGCAGAAGACTGATGTAAATTTTCGAAAAACCAACTGCAAGCTTTGAATAGCGTCGTAAGACCTGTTATACACCCAGCAAGCCGCTTGTTCTAATCCTTAATGTTGTGGAAATTTGCGCTTTCCTTCCAATCTTATGACTCCAAGGGCCTGATCTTTCTCGTCGAGACTCGTATACACTTGTTCCTGTCTAAGTTCATGAATGACTTCCAAGTATTTACTCGAAGCTATTATGTATTATATATAGATGCCAATAAGATATTGACAAAATGGACATCTGGAAATGAAAGCATTTTACTGCGAAGCATATGATTACTTTTATTTGAAAACTTTCCTAACACGTCGTCATTCTACGCCATTACTATTAATCGCATACGCAACTGAATTTTATTTCGTGACAGCGACGCAGATGAAATCACTCAAACACATTTCGTTGGAAAGAACATAAATCGTTGAAAACAGTTCTTAAACGATAAACATGGGCTGTGCAGACGTTATACAGAGGCGAAACGCACTTCCCAAATGAAAAGACCAGGTTATTCATGTTAGAATTTTTCTGCTGACATTACTTCGTGTCCTACACTCGTGAGTCCAAGATTACAGCGCAGAGAGGCACGCACTTCTTGCTAAAGTCAAGAGATCAAAGTTCCACTTCTACACGTTTTAGTTCAAGACGTTTTTACCGGCAAGGAAACCGATTATATGTACCGAATTCCAAAATTCGTTCAAAACTCTGATATAGACAGGAAGTTGTGACGTGATATTTCATGACTTTCTATTAGTGCTGTTTGTGTGCGTGGCGGTTTAGATGTGTTTAAAGTCATTAGATGCGTTATGCTGCACATATGCTCCAAAACTCTGACATCTAATATTTAAGTATCGTTACAGTGGAGCAATTGTAGTCAGGATAAAAGAAGCCTAACCCAACCTACAACAACTGATCTCCTAAGTTACTTCTGACGTGCGTCCGCCCGTCCGCGGCGAACCTTTCACGCGGCAGGAGAAAATAGCAGACGACAGAGCGACTAACTCTCGTTCCTAGAGCACTGCAGAAGAGGAGAGTCTCGTGCGGGCGCTCTGTTGTCCAGGGTAGCCTAGGTTATGGACCCTGGGCGGACGCGCGGGTGCGCGGCGGCTTGTGGCGGGCCTGCATTGTTGCTGCTGCTGTGCTGTTTTGCCAATTTTTTTCGAAGTGTTGCAGTGCTGCTTGTCCAGCCGGATGTGATATCGTGATCTAATATGCAGGCGGTTATTTGGAGTTCAAGCGACCGCGTTTATTCAATGACAACCTCATAAACATGCAACTTTCAACCCTTGGAAGAGAGGCATTTGGACGGCTACGCTTGTGCCCCCGGTATGTGCCAAAAGCCGTAGCTTATGCAGCGCAGCTGCAAGCGCGCTAAAGCGGTAGAACAAAGCGGCGACTATCTTCAAGCTACTACCCTGTGCAGCCGCAAAGCTCACGCATTCAGTGTCGCGTAGTTGCAAGAGGCTGTCACGGCAATTTCGGTGCTAACCACATGCGGCGAACGAAAAGATAGCATGAAAACACTAACCTGGCTTCAAATTCTTATCTAGTTTGACTCCAAATTAGAAACGACTGTCGCACGGAACTAATGAGCGCGTGCTATGTTTTTTTATGTGGCTCTGGGTAACAGACCTCGCTGCACGCAATACAAGCATCGGTCAAAGATAACAATGTGACGACCGTTCGTGCCTTCCTCGCGGCCGCATAAGTGTCAGTCCCTGAAACTGTTTCTGGCTTTCTTCGGCGTCTTAGTGCAATATACGTTATGTCGCGCATGCTTGAACACTGCGATTATAGCTGGAGAGCTTTCCGCGAGAGTAATGTAAACAAAAAGGAAGCGCGTTGGACAAGGATCCAGGCTGTGAAAAGGTCTCGTGGCCATATCGCGAATCGCTGCTCACGGACTGAAGCGGGGCAGCAAAAATCGCTGGCGTAGGGTGATGTCACGCCGGATCACGAGAGTGCTACGCGATTTAGTCCGACGTGTAAATCCACCTGTAGGATCAAGGCCAAGAGATTGAACATACCGCCTGGGAGTACGTTACGTCGTGCTAGTCGCTCAGCCTTCTAGCAACCAGCGCGTGCCTCATGGAGGAAAGCTCCGACGCGATGGTGTCGTGACTTCAAGCCTAGTAACGTGGTGGCCGCCGGATGTGTCTGGATGGTCTGCAATGATGGAGTTCCCAAGCGTAGCTTCTGCACACAAATAATATAATCCACCCCAACCCGAGAATATCCCTTTTTACGAATGTCATAGTGTGTTCCTATAGTGTGCAGTCTCACTCGTTCATTTTCAAGTCTCGTTGCCATCCTTGCAGGTGCGCGGTGGCGCGCGCAGCGCCTGCGAGCTGCGATGGGCAACTGCGCAGCCAGAGTACGGGCGTCCACTGCAAGAAAAAGCAGAGCTTGGAGACAACCGGAAAAACAGCTTTACGTGGTACCTGAGTGGCAGTCTTGCTTCCTGGCAACTTGCCTGTGTGACAAAGAGGTGCGAGCTTATTTCCTGTTCTAAGTACGGCTGCTGACTTCGTGTACTTTATCTACTGTTATTGTCATGTGGCAATTTGCTTTTCATTGATCGCGAATTAATAATCCCAGACTGTGTTCTCAAGGAAGCCCCAGATTTCTGTAAATGAATTGCGTGCGTGTATGCTTGTGTTCCTCTAGCGTGGAGGAAAGGGACCGGGACTAATTGGAAATCCGCCGTCTCTAACCTTGTTTCCTTCATGTATAAATTTTCTGCGGATATTCATAGCTAGTTTGACGGCCTTTGCACGAAGTTAGGAGCAAGTACACGCAATGCATGCAAACTTAAACGCGAACAAAAACCAAATGGCAACCGAAAGGTTCTTGCATTTGCGTTGCGAAAGCACTAATGCAGAGGTTCAGAGCCTAGCAAAATCGCATAATGCGTGTGTATGTCCGAGAGGCACACTAATAGCAAAAGAACAGGAAGAGAAAACTCATATGTGTGCAGAAGATTCGAACCAAAAATGTTCTTGTGGGAAGTGAGTATGGTATCTCTCGGCGCACCCGCTCACTCGTCATGTTTAACTGCCACTCTGTGGCGCCTTGTATTGCATTTTTCGTATAAACCAGCGCGAAGACACGGGACGAAGCCGAAGAAAAGACACACATGGTGCTGAACCGGACTTTTGTAAGAATGTTTGGCTCTCCCAAGAGACGTACGTATTCTTGCGATAGAAAGTGAGGAGTTCCAGAAAGGACGCGGTAGAAATTTCGCGTCTATCTTGAAAAGCGTGCTCATCATTTTGATCTTCAATAGATTGCGGTACATACTGCAGGAGAAGACCATACTGCGCACGACCGCATTTTGCGTAATTAGAATGTCAAGAGTTCTGGGAGTACGGTGTATACTGAAGCCGCAGAAAGCCGTGGGTGGCGATTTCAATCCAACAGGGCGACCCATGGAACGACCCTGCCGTGTGCGAATATCTGGCGTAAATCTCTGTGACAAGGAAGCCAGTGTAGCTTTCAACAGTCGTGAACGCGCACTCAATGTTTTATGGCTCTAAACGCAGACATCTTGTTGTATGACTTCTTGTGACATCTTGTTCTTGTGTGACATCCTGTTGTGTGAAGTAAATCAAGTCAATACGACGATTAGCATTCTGTTTATTCTACGTATAGTGGTGCGCCAGCCTGCGTATTTCACGGAAACTTAAAAATGACGTGCAAAACCAGCCTGAGGCGACCAATCACTTATGCAACGGCTTCCCCTCTTTAATTTGGTCATGAAGGTAGACACACGATTGTAGTCAAATAGTTTATCAAAGCAATTACTTGCACCATGCAAATATATGGTTGTTCTAAAGTTATCTGCAAGCTATATAAACCGAAATTATGGCTGTGAAACAACAACACCTTATTACTATTTCCAGTTCAAAAGGGTCGTGCTTCATTGAACATAGACATGTTATAAAATCAAGCCTTAGGACCCAAATTTTTGCCGTCCGATTGGGGCGCGATTTGACTGAAGGCGAAATGCACCCTTCAGAAATTTTAGCACAGTTCACTGCGTTGCACATTCGGACGTCACGCTGTCGTCCTATCCGCTTGTATTTTCAAGTCTGCCCAGAGGTCCTCGTTAAGATATAGTAAAATCTAATTTGCCACTTTTATAGCAACGCCAGTTTGTCATAATGCGGCTGTCGCTTTAATACAAGTATTGTTGAATTTAATTCTTGCAATGTACACTGGATGCGCCATTTTGTGCTTTTCATACGGGTACGACTCGAAGTGGTCAGTAAGGTGCTTTTTTTTTTAAAGACAGGCGTGCACCGGATCACAAATTTTGTGAACGCCGATTATTCCCCTTCGTGCTCATGATCGCGCGGAACCCATGTGTACGCGTGGAGGAGTGGATAATTGCACTGTAGTGAGATATTTCTTTGGAACTGTAAATGCAGGAAGAGATTAATTTTGTCACAGTTAATCTTTATTTCTTGGCTGTAGTGGAGAGGTTTCTGACGTGGATGGATAAGACTAGGAACTCCCAGGCGTCTCATGTAGAAGTTCGTAGGCGAGGTGGTACACCACCTCATTTCCTGGGATTCCAGCACGATTGCCAATCCACCTTATTGTGACATAGGGGGGGCAGTAGTTTGGTTAGAGGCTTCTTGCGGATCGTTCTCCTGCTAGTCAGGAATCAGATCGGTGTGTGTGGGTAAGCTAAGTTGGTTCTCTTTGAAGCTTCTTCTGAGGCGCGAAAAATGTGAGCTAATTTCACAAATTTTGCATCTCTTCGCAGTTGGAGTTTTCGTCACGCAAGAAAGCAGCGCGGTCCCTCGCAAGTGCCCTCAACTTTTTGAGCCCACAAGTTCTGACTCTCGAAGAAGCGTACAACGTGCTTCAACAGACAGGAGCAGTCTTCCGCCAGCGTGGCATCGAAATGGACCGCTCATGCACGGCGGTCGACGACGAGCCCTGCTATCTACACGACATGCTGGACACAATCAACGACTGTCTGGTGCCGCTGAACATGCTGCTGCAAGATGACGTGCTCGTAGGGAAGTTGGCCCTTTGCTCACTGGACGAGAGCTTTGAGCACCACGGAACCGATGCCGCGGTCAAGCGTGCTGCACTTCTAGTGCGTTGGCTTATATACTGGCATCATTGTATCGCCACGCTTGCGTTCAATGACAGTGGCACCCGCCAATTCAAGGTGTTCGCTAGTCTTTGGCTTGGGTGTTTGCACAAGGCGCGCGGTCTTCGGTCACTTTCGATTCGGGCGCGAACCGCAAGACCTCGTGCCGGAAGGTGGCCGCAGGCCCCTCTTTTTCGCGTAGACTGGCTCACTGATCTAGACCTGCGTTTTCTCGACCTGACGGGCACAAACGATGTTCCATTCAAAGAATTCGCCAGCTTTTTGGAGAAAGCCACGAGTCTCAAGAATCTGACTCTGGCGCACTTTATGAAGGTACCTAAGGATCCCGCACTGCTATTCACCGCTCTCCTGAAGAGGCATACTATCAAACAGCTCACCATTAATGTGAACTGTATGCAGCGAAAACACGGCACCCTTATGGCCGAGTACCTGCGCAGGAACATTGGGCTCACGTCCCTTACTGTGAGCAGCTGCATCGAGGAGCCCACAGTGAAACTCACTAGCTTCATAGCAGCCGTGGAGAGACTCAGAGAGCTAGAAGTTTTAGTACTCGAGGGATTTTGTGTGGACATGCAGGACGCCATCTCTATGGCAAAAGCCATCGTGGCTCTTCCTGCGCTGCACACGTTTCAAATGAGTACCTGCCGCTGGTTGCTTCCAGCGGAAGAAGAACCGTGGGACATTCTTCCAGATGTCGACGCTCCATGGCGTGTGGCTCCGCTTGTCATGATACTGGCCTGGAACAAAAAATTGAAGCATCTTAAGCTGAACCTGATCCCTTTCTCAGAGGAAGAACTGTTCGCTTTTTTTGAAACCCTCGCCGCGAATCGCTCCGGCATTAAAGTCTATATTGATGATGTCGCCCAAAATACAATCGGTGCTCTGCGGCAGGCTTCAGTGCAGACGCGCACGCAACGTAATGTGGACTACGGTCGTATTGAGACTAGCGAACATGCATTTAGTTATCTGCGAAGCCTTCGAGTGAAGAATATTTATCTTAAAATGGACGCAAATACGGAGCCGGGCGAGGTGCACGATTGCCTTGCGGAGTTGACGCGCTGCAAGTCTGTGACATCGTTAGTGCTGGATCTCGAATGCGTTGTGAGACAAGATGAGGCAACCCTCATTGCCGAATACCTCGAGTGCACCAGTGCGCTCACGGTTTTGGGCATCTGTTTCAGGGTAGACAAAGAGGCGACGCGGATCATCCTAGAAGCGCTCCTCGCCAACAAGACCGTCCGAAATCTGACCATCCGACAGTGGGACCTTTCAAGGCGCCACGCCGCTCTCCTGGCCAAAATCGCGCTCTCTTCGCTCTCGGACTTTACATTCAGCTCAGAAACCGACACTGCGATCCGACTCATCACTAACGCGCTCGCTGAAAGGATCGAGAGCTGCTATACCATCCTTTCTGTTGACATTCGCCGGTGCAGAGGCCAGATCCGATCTTGGCTAGTAGTGCAACGGGTCACGGCGCGAAACAAGACATTGATGAAGCGAGCCCTCCAGTTTGTCCACGATGTCACGTGCGCAGATGACTCTGACGATGATGACGACTCCGACGACTATGACCGTGGTTTCAGGCTGGAGCGTAAGAGCGGGGCCGCGGCGCTCGACTTTATGGCAGCGAGTTTAGATGCTGAATCAACTTTCGTTGCAGGACTGGTGTGCCCCAAAAACTGCGGCCGCAACTGGCGAGAAGTGTGGCACGACACTCGTGAAATACACGCGTTCATGCGCCTCACGGGAGTGGTAAGGTACTACGTCAAATGTGGCCCAAGCCTCGATGGTAAACCTCAACTAGACTCTCTTCCACGAGACTGTTGGCTTCGCATCAGCTACTACCTCAAGGTTGGTGACGTCCTCGACGGCGAGTACGTGCCGAGTGTCTCTTCTAGTGACACCTCTCTAACGCTTGATGAGGATCCTGTACCGGACGCATGGTTTCCACGGCTGTGGTGGAGGCTTACGCGAAATGTGGCTGGTCTCGTGTCGCTTGCGAGAGGGGCTGACCCGTGGGACCGGAGCAGTGTTATTGTTGTTCTCCTTCTCTGATAAAAATGGCTTATGTTCGCTGCAAAAGGCTCATTCCAACAACTGTACAATACCTCAGTAAGATATAAATACAATTTTTTCAGAAAGTTAAGGACATTGGAGTAACTGAATAAGGTGTGTGGGCTGAAACTGATTTTTTATAGTTGATTTTATGTCAATTTTACCCCCTCCCCCCCTCTGGACTAAAGGCTGGTATCATTTTTTAAATTGAGGCTGGAACTCCTATGCTTATGCTGGGTAAGTAAAGAATTGTTGCTGTGATGAACGTAATGAACTAGAAACAAGACAGCGGATGTAGACTTATAGGGTCATGCGCATTTGTTACCAAGAAAAAAAGTTAAGCTGACCGCAACTGTGCGATAAAAGTAATGAGTGATCGCACTGCGAACTTTACCATGCGTACTATTCACGGTTATTTTCACTTAGGTGTTTTACAAACAACCTAAACAACAGTCCTGAAACAATACTTCATGTCGAAAATAATTCACATTTCTGCTGAAGCTCCAAGTGCGATTTGAAATGGTCGATGCTAACATTCCGAGGTGACGCAAATCTATCCGCGGAGGCACAGGTAAACCTGAAATAAATTTATCAATACAAAATAAAGCATGGATTCGACCGGGGAGTGTTACTATGCTAGACAACGTTTCGAGAAGAGAGCGCACCGTATTCTGGGAATAAATACAGTCATCAGTGACGGGGTCTTCATAGCAATGTGAAGCAGTAGTGAATCGGGGAAGTTCGTAATAGTGCGAAAGTAAACTAAGTCCGGAGGAAGGCTGGACAAGCTAAGGAAAGGCTTACATTTTAATATGCGCCATTGAGTAAAAGTGCACTAAAGTATGAGTCCTTTTTACCTGCATGATTTACAGAAGTACAGAATGAAGCAGCATTGAAGGCAGTCAGTAGTAACTGCCGCGAATGATAATGGCCCTGGCCAAGGCAAAAAAAAAAAAAAAAAGCATGCCTAATCAGCTGCATGCGGCCAGCCTATAACTTTTCCCGTTCAGATGTTTGTGACATTCCAAATGGAGTAAGACGTGAAGAACAAGGGACAATGTTTGCGGTTACAGAGACCTAGAGCTGTATATGTCAAACTTACAAAACCACTGATACATTACTTATGCGAACGATCAGGCATTAGTAAATTTCAACTTGGAAAAGTATCTCTCGCTCAGCTACGGGCATAAATCGTACAGAGAAAATAAGCCCCATAAAGCGCAATAAGCGCCTAAAAGCATTGGTGCGACCACGTTATGTGGAAGCAATTATGAATCTCTGCCGATCCATTTCTTTATTTCGGCGGCCCCCAAAGTCGCATTAGGTTCTGCTTAGTGATAATGATGATTTGGGGGGGGGGGGGGGGGGGGGGCAAAAATAGGCACAGTTGTTTCTCGTGACACAGTATGTGCCTCGACAGAGCTGACAAAATCTCTATACAGAATAACAATGACCAAGGCCCTAAATGGCACGGAGCTGCTTCGTACCGTGGGTGCTATAAAAACGAAGCGTTAACCAAACAGCCAAAGACATCTTCCCTTTTACGCGGTCACCTCTTTTCTTTCCCTTTCGTTGCTTCACCCTCGCTACTGAAGGGACGCTTCGCCATCACCCTGATTTCGCGGGCGCTCCTTTTGCCGAAGAGCTATCGCTGTATAAAAGGAGTTCCGAATTGTATGACCTCTGGTGCTTAGAGGAACCTGCCGGACTGGCATTGTAAGATGCGGCAGTGAGTTGCTGAAAAAGTTTTCCTTCACATAAAGGAAGGATGACTACGCCCTAGAAAGAACATGAGGGTTGATCAAAGCATGGAGGAGTGTAAATATGATATAGTGTACTCTTAGTTTCCCTTCCTCCATAGGAAAGAACACATAAAGAGGGTGCCTTGACTCAGATGGTGAGGCGTGTGGAAAACCTTAGACGTCTCAACAGTTTCAAAGTGAGCACAAGCCCACATTTGGAATATTATTCTGTGTGTTAACAGAAACAAACTCCTGGTATTTGAAATATTCTGGGTGTCCAGAATGGGCGTTAGGATACAAATCTAATGGTATAGTGTGGTATATGGTATGGTATGGCGTCGTATCCTACAGTGTCTGTGATAGAAAGTTGAAGCATTGTTGTGGAAAAAGGTGCAATTAAAGTGACTTTTTCATTTTCTAGAGGATGCTAAAGGATGACAGGACAAGATCGAGCATTCATTTAGGGATCACCGTAGAGCCTAGGTATACACGATGTTGGAGGGCTAAATCTCAGCATTAAAATAAGCGTTAGGAGTGGATATCAGTAAATTTTCATTCGGAGTAGGCAGTGCAACCTTGAGAAGGTTACCACATTTCAGAACTGTACGAGACGTAAATGAATGACAAAATGTATCTGCATGTCAGCTAAACGTCTATGGGGATCCAAGTGACGTTGCTTGTTAGTGAATGCTGTAGAAACCTATGAAGTGTGGCACTGCATCGGGATACATTTTCCCATCGAGCCAAGGCCTGGTGTGTTCAGCCTTCTTACTGTCGATGTGCTGTTGTGCAAACATGACTAGCGCTGTGTCGATTTGCTTGTTCGCTACGAGCGGCAGTTTTCCACACACACTGTGCAAGCGCCTCACCTCCGCTCAGAGTTGTTTTTTTCCTATATTGTTCACTATAATCTGAGTTTCTGTTCACGCTGTAATGACGTCAAAACGACAGTAAACACTCTTTTTTAAGCAAGGAAGCATACTAGTTCACCACGAGACATCGTTCCTTGTAGTGCAGGTTAGAGGAAGACGTTGAAGTGGAAATAAACCGAGATAGTTAGTTGAAACTTCATAAGGCATATTAAGTGCGACAGCAGTCGAGGTACAAAGAGAACCAAGGCAAGGTTGTCTCTATCATTGCTGCGGTTTATGATTTATTATAATGGAAAGAAGCTTACGAGCAAGTAATCTAGGTTGTATTCTCTTGTAGAAACTTGGTGTACTCGTTATAGAACAGAGGCTTTTAGATTTAATGCGTGCGGACGACACAATGTATTGTTAGCAGATACCATGGCAGATTTGGTTTACATAGACCCTATTCAATGTTTGTGAAAAGGAGACACTCTAGATTACTTCCAGCTTATCAGGCCTATACAAAACAAGACCGAGACATACCCCTGTTGGCAGCTTTCAAATATCTTTGGGTAAGGATAAGGGAAGGATAAACGAAAGCAGTTTTGTGCCTGAGAGCAGAAGTTCATTCTGGGTTAGAGATAATACAGATAGCTGTTGACTGATAAACACTGGGTGCCCAGATCATATCCATAAACGATGTACTACAGGGGCCACGGACTGACATCATTGCAATCATGGGAGGTCTAAAGTAAATGTATATTGCCTCGTGCATTGGGGCGTCATGAAAAGGCGGAAGGAGCTGAAGAGCGTTAGAGGAAGCATAAGCTGGTTTGCTTTGGAAACTAAGGGCACACAACAACTACTCTCAGTCCCGACACTATAAACACCTCGATTACATACTACACGTGAAAGTTAGGTGCAGCTTGAAGGGTAGCTCAGCACGGACCCCTACGGCCTCTCGACGAAGCAGTCGACTCGCAGGTTAACCACTCCTACCCTTCAATATGGACCCCGCCGAGGTGGCGAAGTGGTTACGGCGCTCGACTACTGTTCCCAAGGACGCGGGATCGAATCCCGGCCTCGGCGGCAGCTTTTAGATGGAAGCGAAAAGCAAGGCGCCCGTGTGCTGTGCGATGTCAGTGCACGTTAAAGAACCCCAGGTGGTCGAAATTTCCGGAGTCCTCCACTACGGCGTCTCTCATAGCCTGAGTTGCTTTGGGATGTTAAACCCCACAAGCCAACCAACCAACCTTCAATATGGCTCGAAACGGTGACGCTGGCCGAACAACACCTGCGGTCAGATACTGGCACCATTATCGCGAGCGCGCATTTGGTGCAAAATCTGACGAAGGCTGTAATAGAAGAGACATTTGGGCTGGTTAGTACGCTGACATATTGAATAAACAGCGCTAAAGGCGAGGACGAAGAGAAAAGAAGGAAACTAGACGAGCGCTTTTTCTTTGTTTTCTTCTTTTTTTCTCGCTCGTCTTGTTTGTTTCTTTGCTCTTCGTCCTCGCCTTTAGCGCTGTTTATTCATTAGGACCAAGCCGTTCACGAGCGGCTAACCAACTACGAACCTGTCAGCCGTTGCAATCATTGGAATTCAACCGTGAAAATAGTGAACGTATATATAGTGTTCTTGATATGATTTGGGATAATTTGGTTGGACGATCATGAAGACTCAAAAGCAGGAAAAAAGGAATGCTTTTGCGACGGAACCGCAAAAAAAAAAAAATAATAATAATAAACGCGCACAGCAAATGTTGTTGCAGCGAGCCGAGGTACCTGGCGAGACATGCACCATTTATATGAAGACATTTTGAATTTGTGCAATATTGAAAACCCATGGATGTCTGAGGAAGATCAAGTTGGATTTCTGCTAACAGGTATCGCTGAAAACGTATACACCTCCGTTATTAGCAAAGGTCATCTAAATTCCACTGCTGACGTCATTAGGCGCTGCCGAACGTTCGAAACCTTGATGTTGCGTCGCATCACACCTAAATTTGGGCGAGTGCTAACGTCACATCCGCCGTTAGCGCTGATGCAAGTGCTACGAGTCGATGACTGATCTCATATGCCGGATCGTGCGAGAACTGCTGCGTAACAAAGACTGCGTGCAACAACCAAACGACAGCAAAGCTCATCGCCTCCTCAGCGCCTTCTCATCTCTCGGGAAACTAGAAGACGCGGCCGATGGAGGTGAGGTCGCCGGGGAGTCAGCGTTGCAAATGCTTGTGCCTGTATTTATTTTGATGAAAAAACTTGAAGTATTCATTGACGGTACCCTCACTATGGCGTTAATTGGCACTGGAGCAACAGCCTCTAGTAAAGCGAGCTTTCCGGCAAGTTGGTTACTTTGCTTCCCCGTAACTGCAGCGCGAAAAAGACGAGCCCAAAGGAAGTCAGTGTCCGTTTCGAGGTTTGTTTTTCCTTCCTTTGTGCTCGTCGTTTTTCGCGCTGCAGTTATGTGGAAGCAACGTCGTCTGTTATGAGTTTAGCATTCAAGGTTCGTTTGGGACACAAAATAATGTTCAGCGTGAACCACGCAGTGGTATTCGATGGCTTTGGCGGTGAATCAAATGTGTCTCTGGGTGTGTGCTGCGCGAACGTTGTGATTGGTAAGCGTTTCGAACGGAATTCACAGTGTTTTCTCGTTCTGCACATGAAGTAATTATAGATACAGACTTTTTCAAAGTGTGGTGTAATGTTAGACTACCGGAGTGCACATAGATTTCACTGAATACTACTTTGATATCAGCTATCGTAGAAGCCTCATCGTTCGATTTGGGAGCATTTTCTTTGTCTGAAAATACAGTTGTCCCTGCGATGCCTGCTGAATTCATTTAAGTTGTTTCACCTGCGAATTTGTGCGAGGATTTCGACGCTGAAGTGCAACCTACAACACTTACCTGCTCAGAGAAGATTGTCTCGGTGCCCCGTTGCATAGTTCCGCGAACCATAGGAAGCTTTGTTTGCCGCTGTTTTTAATAGCCGCAGCCACGCGGCCTTATTTCTGAGATTGTAACACGTGGAAAGACCTCGTTCATGCTCGTTGTCGCGAGACGCGGGTTTATCACTTTTTTTTTTCTTTTTTTTTTGTAGCGCGAGATGCGCCACAATTTTTTCGGAATGACCACAACGAAGCGCGACCGTTACACTATCATTCGAGATGTCTCCAGATTCCCTTGTCGGTTATCTGGATGGTTATTCGCCCATTTTAAATTACGAGCTGATGAATGCAACGGACATTCGTAGACCGGCGACCACCCAGCACGCTTACTGCTATCGCCGCCAAGGTCGCCGCCGCCGACTGCGGAGTTCTCTAGCGGACGCAATTCAGCCCAATAGAGAGTTAATACCAGTGAATTTCAAGCCTCGTTTGTCGCAAACGGCCTTGTGACCACTACGTGACAACAGTTTCAGGGACCAGAAGCCATACCTTTCTGTGGACTGTTAACTCTTCAGACGAGCCAGCTGCGTTACCCCGCGGTACGAAACTCGCCCATTTCAAGGAAGGTGTGTCGATTTCCGTGGCGGCACTAATTGTGACTGTGCTCTTTAAGATATACACTCTTGTGCAGAGTCTAAAAGTCAGGCAATGATAAACACGACTTTGCTAACAAACGAGCGTCGAATTTTGACTGACCTGCTCAGCATGCTTCCGTTTTCGACTTCGCTAGAAATCATCCGCCACCGATTTCATCCTCTCGCAATCATCATGGAAGCTCTCGCCCGATTAGACAGAAGTCCTACGGTGTGTCACCGAGCGAAGGACAGCTTATTGAAGAGCAAGTTCACGACATGCTACGACGTGGCATCAGCCATGAATTTCCAAGTCTTTGGGCGGCTTCAGTTTTACTCGTTAAAGAGAAAGACAATCCATGCCGCTTCTGTGTGGATTATCGTCGATTTAGTTCGGAAACAAAAAGGATATGTGTATATCTGCTTCCACGTATTGAAGATGCGATTGACTGTTTTCGCTCAGCGTCATACTTCCCTTCAGTGGATTTGAGATCAGGTACCAATGCACCCGAGCGGCGAAGAAAAGAGAGCGTTTGTGACACCCGACGGTTTTTATGAGTTTAACCTAATGACCTTTGGATTATGCAATGTGCCTGCCACGTTTGTACGATTTATGGCCAGCATTCTGCGCAGAGTGAAATGGAAAATGGGGGCTATTTGGACGACGTTGTGGTATTCAGCAAGATCTTTTACGAGGATAATAGCCGCTTCGCATCCGTTCTTGAGTGCATTGAAAAACAAGACCTCGTCCTCAACTCTAAGAAATGCCACTTTGGTGAACGCCAGACTATTGCCCTTGTTTACTTGGTCGATAAGGATGGTGTTCTGCCGGCTCTTCAGGTTGTAATCAGCTTCACAGCACCGGAATCAGTGAAGGAACTTCGGAGCTTTTTAAGGCTATGTTCCTACTTTCGGCGTTTTGTGCCCATACTTACTGACATCACCTATCCACTTACATATTTTTTTTTTTCACAAGGATGCACCGTTCGATTGAACTGCTGACTGTGAATTCGAAATTCCATCATCTCAAGCTCTTGCTGCCATCGAGACCTACTCGAGGCCACTTCTGCCCCTATCGAAGTTCACACTGGCGCTATAGCGGCGTGGGCGTCGTCGCAGTGTTCATCGCCACGGCCGCGATCAGATGGGATAACTTATGTTAGTCGTTCGTTGAGCGAGTCGCAAAGTAACTACACCGTTACTGAACAAGTGTGCCTCGCAGTTGTTTTCGCAGTGCAAAGATTTTGTTCCTACCTCAATGAAAAAAGCTTTAACATCTTCAATGACAATCATTTGCTCTGCTGGCTTTGTAATCTCCATGAACATTGCAGCTGGCTTGCTCGACGGGCTTTGCGGTGACAAGAATTTAACTTCACTCTACCATACAAAAGCGGCACCCGCCGTCGCTGACTGTCTCTCGCGCTTGCCGCTTTCGTCAACTCGTATAGTGACGGTAACAACTTTGATGACTACCCGGCGCTTATCTCAGCAACGTTTCCTGGTCTTCAGTTGTTCCATACTGTAGGATGTAACGGTCAGACTTGGCGGCCGCTCTTTCCCGCTGCTCATGCTTCACCAGATGCGTGTTTTCGCGTTCGTGCTGGCGTAAATTGCAAAAATTTCAACCCCGAAGAGGCGCGCTTTATTGTCGTCGAGCCGGAAAATTTCCGCCTTCCTGTTTTTAAATATACAAGACGACGCCGCATCTGGCCACTATGGTGACGTCTGTACCCTTCACCGCACACAGGCACGATTTTACTGGCCAAATATTCGTGAAGCCATTTAACGCTATGAGTGACTTGATAAAGTGCCAGCGGTAACGACTGTCTACATCTCATCCACCAGGACCACTGCACCCTATTGCACCTCCGACCGACCTTTTGAGCAGCTGGACATCAACCTCTTGCGTCCTCTCCCAAGGTCTTCGATGGGTAATCGATAGGTAGAGGAATGTGTTGGCCACATCACTCGATATTCAGAAAAAGCCCGATACCCATGGTTACTGCTTCTGAAGTGTAGCAAGGAACAATTTTGGCGAGTTGAATCTGATTCATGGTGTAGTTGGCGCCAAGAACGAGAGCTAAGGTCGGAGAGACCAGGTCCTCCTTTTTGGCGCTAGATACAGACGTACAAAATCGCACCTAAACCTCAGAGAAGCAAGGCGTGCGCGGAAGTAGATTAGGCGCAGAATTCAAGCTCTGCAGATACAACACTTGAGGTCTTTTTGTGAAAAGCTAGATACGCGCAAGCCCTCGATACGCGTTTGGAGTGCCATTCGTGGCCTTCGCACGTCCCCTCAACAGCGTCTCACGTTCAAATCTCTCGCGCTCCATCAAAAACGTAATGAGGTAGAAGTAGCCGAAGATTTCTGTGCAAGAACAGTCGCATAAAACCCTTTCACAACGCTGCATTGCTGCGACGTTCCACCTTCGCGGGATTCACAGATAAATCTTCCCTTCTCCATGGAGGAACTTGATGCTGCGCTGGCATGTTGTAGAAGTCATCAACTCATCATCGCCAGGGCTCGATGGTGTGACATATTCCACACTATTTAAACTTGGACAGGAGGCTCGACGGTATCTTTTGAATAATTACAATATGTAATGGTGTGATGGCACAGTTCCTAAAGAATGGAAGACCAGTCATCTGGTTCCGCTTTTGGAACCGGGAAAGTCACCACTCGACCTTGAGTCATACCGTCCAATTGCACTGGCCAGCTGCGTCGGCAAAGTCATGGAAAGGATGTTACTAAAACGCGTCGAATGTTACCTGGAGCGATACCAAATTTATTCAGATTTTATGTCCAGGTTTCGCCGTGGCCGCTCCTCTATTGACAATGTGGTTGACCTCGTAACGTCTGTACAGCACCAAAAAGCTTTGAAAAGATTGACAGTAGCATCGTTTTTGGACATCAAGGGCGCCTACGACAACGTAACACATCATGCCATTTTGAATTCCCTGGTAGCTGCTGAGATCGAAGGCCGCATGTTCAGCTGGATACGCAGCTGTACCTGTCAGAGAGGTCCCTTTACGTCCAGACTAAAAGTGGATCAACGTCTCTACATCGAATTTCGCGCGGAGTTCCACAGTGTGGGGTGCCGAGCCCAATTCTATTCAACCTTATCCTTGTAGGCCTCGCAGACTTATTCCCACAACCTGCTCAGATCTTATGCAGATGATATATGTATTTGGGCATCCAGTGTGACTCGGCCCCAAGTACGCGCGAGGCTACAAAAGGCTTCAACGATATTGACGTCATACCTTCGTCTGTAAGGCCTAGGTATTTCGACCGAAAAGTGTTTCCTTGTGGCATTCACTCGCAAAACAACGCCACCTTACCCCTTATGCATCAACGGCAAATACATTCCCTACGAGAGAAGCCACCGATTCCTTGGAGTTGTCTTTGACAGAAATCTTTCGTGGAGTCCTCCTCTCAGAAAAATGAAAAGCAAACTTATAGCGACTGTCCAAGTTATCTCTTTCCTCGGGTAAAAATCCTGGGGCACACCAGTGCACTCGATGCTACAAATGTACCGGTCACTGTTTCTGGGCTACATGCGATACAGCAATTCCCCATATTTAATAACATTAGAAAAACGAACCTCAGTTCGTGACCCTATGGACCATTTCACGCCACGCTTTCCGGTCTCTCGCTATCTTCCTAACATCACATAACTTCATCTGCAGTGCCTCGAGGATGCCATCTAACCATCGCGTTCGCTGCCTACCCCTTCTCCGGCGACCGTCAACCTTTCCCAACATCAAATCTTTCTCCAGTGACTCCTCTCTTCTCATCAGATTACCAAAGTAGCTGAGTTTTAACTTTCGAATTTGACCCTCCAATGAGCAGTCAGGGTTTATGGTCGACAATATCGACTGATTTGATCTTCTGGCACTCCAAGGAACTCTCAAGAGTCTTCGCCAGCACCACAATTCAAACGCGTCAATTCTTCGGCGGTCAGCCTTTTTCACAGTCCAACTCTCGCATCCATACATCACAACGAACCTCAGGACCCTTCAAAGTCTGCAAGCTCAAGCTCTTCGTATACGCCTTGGACTTCCTAAACATGTCTCGACAGTAGCGACTGTTCTTGTCGCCCGGGACCATCCTGTTACTACACATATTGCTATTGACACAATGAGAACGCATATTTGGCACCTAACCAGGGTCCCTAGTCATTATCTAGCAGCCCTTCTTATAATTAGGTCAAGCACTGCATTCGCCAAAGTTGTAGAAGCCCATTGCACCTATATTCATTCGCAGTTCCCCCCCCCCCCTCCCCCCCCCCCCCCCCCCCCCCCCCCCCGCTGTAAGACCATGCTCCCCTATTTGGAGTCTACATGAACCAATGATAAAAATTAATATTCCTTAAATTATGAAGAAAGGCGGAATGTCATCACTTGCTCTTAAACAATTGACATTAGATTATCTGCACTTCAAACGTCAAAATCGCAGACATGTCTACACAGATGGCTCAGTTAATATAACCAGTTCCGCGGGGTCTATGATTATACCGGCCAAGTCAATCCAGATAAAGGTTAAAGCATCATACCTGACTTCTTAAACTGGTGCTGAACTAGCTGCCCTACGAGCGGCAGTTGAATGCATTTACAAAGAACGTCCACATTACTGGACATATTCTATGGTGAGGCAGACAAGAGTAAACAAAACTGGACAGTGTTTACAGATTCTAAAGCAGCCCTTCAAGGCCTGCAAGCAGCACTGCGCCGCGGGTCACATGAACAACTCGTTGGAGAGATCCGCCAGCTGTACCACGACACAGTATTCAAAGGTCACATTAATATTTTTCAGTGGCTGCCAGGACACTGTGGCATCAAGGGAAACCACGAGGCGGACGAGGCTGCCCGTTCTGACCACAGCGATGGCGTTCCAGTTAAAATCCCCATATCGAGGGTTGATGCCGCATGTGCCCTTCGCTGTTTGGCCCTGGAGATCACAATTTCAGCGTGGAGCACGGAGGAGTTTCGCAACCGCCGTCTCAGGGCACTGAATCCTGAACTGCGCCTCTGTCTTCCCCATAAGATTGCTCATCGAGAAGCAATTTTGCTGTGCCGTTTATGGCTCGATGTTGCGTTCACCAATAAGTAGGCTTTCAGGATTGGAACAGCCGATATCCTTGCCTGTGAAAATTGTGGCAGTGAAGAGACAATCGAACATCTCTTATATGAATGTCCTGCATATGTGAGTAAGAGACAAGCTGCATTGTGCGCTGGACCGCCTCGATCCTCGCCGTTTAACGGCGGATAAGATCTTTGGTCCGTGGCCACGGCAATCGACCGCCGTTAAGGCATACAGGGCACTGTTCAGTTTTCTAACAGCCCCCAGCTTGTGTGACAAACTCTGACTGTGCTTCACGTTCCCTTTCTCTTCCCCTCTTTAATACCCATATCCCTTTTTCCCAGTGTAGGGTAGCCAACCGGAGGCCTTTCTGGTTTACCTACCTACAATTGAGCACTGTTTCATTAATTTCAAAGACGCAATTCTCTTTTGGGACGTGCTGCAAAGAACTCTATGAAGAAAGACTTTGTTCTTAATTCGTACCGTCTGCGGTATCTTGCTATTACACAATTTGATGACGAACCATATGACATGTTTTTCCTTATTGGACTTCATAGCTTGTGGAAGACGCGCATGTTGTATCGCAACGCTGAGCCTGTTGTTCCACCTAGACGCCATTTTAGCAGAATGATGCTGCAACTGAAGGACATTTATGATGCAAATGACTTTCAACCTGATTGGTTTGCGCTGGTGACACGGTGTTTATATTTGCCTGCCTTTTAGTTATTTTCTGTTGCGCAGCTCAGCAACGGCTGAGTTCTTTGTAAAAGGTCTGTGTACATAATCCTTTCTGTATATAACCACGTGTAATAAATGCCATGTCAGAAAAAAAGAAAAGAAAACTTCTTTCGTGACTGAGTGGTACGAAACGCGGGCATATATTCGTTCATTTTATAAGGGATCGAGGTGCAAATCTCAGCGTGTGTGTTTTTTTTTTCCTTTTTTATTCTTCCAACGAATTACTACGTAGAAAGTCTAAATGCGAGCCACATATAACTGCCCGCTTGTTGAAATTGCTTCCTTGAAAAATACAGCGCTGTTTACTTTTTCCGAAGGGAAAATGCACGTGCAGTGAGAGTTGGCAACGAACGCGATGAGAGGAGTTGTTTTTCGGTGTTCAATGTTTATTTTTATTGCATGCAGCACACAATGAATCATTAATTGTGGGCTGACAGAAATTCAGTGCAGCGACCGATTATTCGGAGCAGCCTCGTCTGGAGGCTACGCGGCATTGATTGATGATGTTATTGGTTTATGGTTAATGGGTTAAAAGTCCCAAAGCTCGCTGTTAGTCCTCCTCATAAACCACTACAGCTCGTCGTCGTCTCCTTTCGGTAAAAATATAAACGAGCGAAAATTCGGGTTTCTACACAAATGAGGCGTAAGTACAGCGTGCATGAACGTGGTGGCTGGTATAGTTAACGTCACTTCGCATGTTTTTTTTTTTTTAATACACGTGTAGACATTGCCAATGAGAGAAATCATTTTTGTAACTGGAGGTGACCGTTTGTGCTCAATCGTGACCTACTAAATTTTTTTCGCCGCATCCCGAACTTACGAGGGTTTTATAACTGGTGCTGTAGATTATAGAGTGTATACGTAGACATTTGTTACGCATCTCGTGTGTGTGGCCTACAATGTTTGTACGGTCTGTGATTTTTTCTGTAAAGAGAACAGTGGACCAAAATTGTATTGCTCACGACTGCTTTTTTCCTTTATATGCTTTAAAAAGTTAATTTTTAACTACTGGCAATTGCTAGCACAAAAAAAAGGGTTGTCTAGACATCAGGTGCTGTAGCATAAGTCCCCAAATGTGACAAGTCCACAAATCCTACTTTTAAATTGCTTTATTAAATGACACGCTTTCAGTTTGTTGTGTGCCATTTTCCCCGACAGTTTTGTAGTAGGCCAACATTTTAGAGCTGAAGCATGGGACAAATACTGTATAACTTCAGCAAGGAACAAGCATGGTAACTGCCAAACAAACTTTGTCATACAGAGACGCACAGAGTCAATGTCTGACAGAGCAATGTCGTCAATAACTTGCGACAAATAGCATATATAGGAGCAGAAATTATACAGTGAGCTATACATTAGTAAAGCTAATCAGATAGGCAAAACTAAATAAATATATTGCGAATAATTGTTTGTGACCCTAGTTCCAGAGAACGAAGTCATATGGGTCATGTGGCCTATACAGAGCGGGGAGGCCGCACGGCACTAAGAATCTTGAAATATTTAAACAGAATAGATAAATCGGAATGCGAGTTCGACACCAATAAAGAGGCACAAAGCGCGATATGTACTTACAAAGGAAAAAAATGATCATTAGTGGCTATGGTGCGACCAAACTTTCTTAATGTCACAAATCAAATCAAATACCAACTGCAGCACAATAAAGCAGGGACAAGTGAGTAACAAGTTAAAAAAGAAAATTAATCATGATGATAACTGCACCATTTGGTAACAAGAGAATTCTAACAATGCTCGGAAAAACAAACTATATGTATATTTATATATTAGCACCACAGATTGCCATGTATTAATATATCTGCATCGAACATGAAGATGGTGACAAAATGCTTCACAGAGCAGTATTAAGAATTGTAACCAATCTGCATTGAAATAATAACAATGATTCTTTTTTGCATCTAATGCACGGGGCAGTACTGTAGGTGAGCAGAAAAAACTGCTTCAAGACAGCTGGACAAGCCTGCGAATCCCCAAGTTGGTAATGCAACATCATTGCGCTTCATTATAGAATATATAAAAAAGTGGTATAAAATACATTATAATAGCCAAAATATGTAGGAGAAATGAAACGGTTACGTTCATAGAGAAAACTTAGTAGAGGTTTAATATAGGTAAACCAAGCAGGACGTGCAAAATAGCACCTTTTCTTTCCTAAACTTCCTGCTTTTCTTGCTAAGAATGTGTCGTCCAAAATGACCTAATAGAAGTGGTTGCTCGTGACCAAGTGACAGAGATAATCCCTTTCTTTTTCTTAATGTCTTTCTCTATCTCTTTTTGGCACACAATTTTCTTGCTCGGGTTTCATGGGTCTGGAGCAGTGCTTTAGCGGAAGTACCCAATCCAGGTATTCTCACAGTAGACGTCACATCCAAATGAAAACAAAGCACAACACAGCATGTAACACACTGGACATGAGTAATAATATTATATAAAAAATTACCCAAAAATCAACAACGTTGCGCAGTGAGAATGTCATAATGTAGAGAGAAAGAAAGGGCAAACAATCATCTGGACGTTAAATACTTCCTTAGTTCTTTGACATGGGCGCTTTTGCCTAATGGAAAGTAGTGACGCTGAACACATTCATGGTAGAGGGATAGGTAGACGTTATCTACACAGTATGAGAGAGCACTAAACAAAGGATGAGCGGTAGCCTCAGTTCGCTAGTCAAGCCAACGTTTCGACAAGGAAACTTGTCTTCGTATTTCACCTGTTACCTTAAAATTCGGGCAGAGCCTATTTCACAATTGTCAATGATAGTGTGACCAGCATTCAAGTTTTAACCGGATGCTGTAGCAACACCCGGATAGTGGCCAGAAAAATCCTTAAAGGCGTGTAATGCTCGCGGATCGTGTCCGTCCGTCTGTAACGCTTACGCTACGCGGGAGGCGGTAGCTGGCAGCTAACATGGGCGAGCGCTAATTAGACGTAAGGCTTCCTGACGTATACCTTTGGCAGGAGCTGCCAACTCGGGCCTCTCCTTTCATATGGGAGGGTGATATCAGAATCAGCCTGCAAAGACTCTTGCATTCACGTTATCTCTAGGCCACGCTGGCACGTTCATACGGTTCGGTTAAAGCGGGGATTTACATGTTGGCTGACAGTTTATGCTATCGCGTCATCGTGAATGTGGTTGTGAAAACAGAAATAGGTGCCTTAGTGGAGGGCTTCGGACCACCGCACGGTAGAGGCTTTCGCCTCATCGACGTTTATTGGTTCAAAGTGCCCACTAGACTTTTTGTACAGAAAAAGCTTGCACTGGCAGTGGGAGAGAAGGCTTATAAAGCTATATAGTAAGCAGTCAGGAAACGCCGACGAATAAATAGAGCTTCAAATGACAGGCTAGAAGGCGACGTCATGCATCGAACGGTGTGACCAGATACATGCGCAAGAGACGAACTGACGGACTGAGGGCTGTTTATTCCTCTCGTGCGTGTTTGCGTTCGCGCAGTTTGATTCACGATACTCAACCACTTAGCCCACCATAACGTATTGGCGCAGAGGATGAGGGCCAGCTTAATTCAGTGGAGAAAAATTAGACTTTGGACCTGTATAGACAAAAGAAAATGCAGATTAGGAAGTACTCGATGACTGATAAGTAGGTGAGGTATACTATGGAAGCGTGTGTTTCAATGCGAGGCTACAGACAATTTTAACTAAGTTTTTTTTTTTTTTTTTTTTTTTTTTTTTTTTTTTTTTTTTAAACATGCCTAAGCCATAAATATCGTACGTATGAGAGTTTCCACCTAAAAAAAAGTTACTCAGATAAAAGAACTCAAGCGCACGCACCCACGGCTTATTGCATGTAGCATGTAACAGCTGTCTATACGTATGTTGAGATGAATAAAAGGCCGGGACTTTTCCTTTTCCTGCATCACCATAACCGTGGTATTTTACTGACGTCCGAAGAAGTTACTTGAACGACGCTGGTGGAAGTTTGATATTTATTAGCATGTTTAATGTCCAGCATAATGCTGCGCTCCATGGCCTAGATAGCAGAACAAGACAAATCAATACATATTTGGCGAGCCTGACTTTGGATTCACTGCACAAAGAGTTTTCTACGGCTGTGACGTGACAGATTTATCAGTCCCTTTTGGAGAGGCGGGTGAGGGGAAGATCATAGAAACTTGAGCTCATATCCGTTTTCCGAACGTGTTTTGTACAAAGAAACATGTTCAGCTCCGCATAAACCTTATTGGTATTCTCGTTCAGACATTTTCTATTTAATTAATCATCAAGCGATGGATGGATATTACCCCTCGTGGATATACATTATGTTGAAAGAGGCCAGCAACAATGGCCGCTGCACAATAAAACTTTTAACTTCGTCTTCGTTCTCCCAGAGAGCTTTTTAGCTCTTAGTTGTTCACTCTGAGTTGGTTTGGTTTGGTTTGGTTTATTGTCGTGAAGCGATTCAGGCTATGAAGGACGCCGTGGAGGTCGGTACCAGAAATTTCGACTACCCGGGATTCTTTAATATGCATTGATATCGCACAGTACATGAGCGCATTGCTTTTCGCCAGCGTCGAAAATCGGCCACCTCGGCTGAGATCCAACCCGTGATATTGGGTTCAGCAGTTCAGCGCCCTAACCACTGTGCCACTGCGTGGGGCAGTTCATTAACGGAGAACGTTGAATGGTCGCAAGCACACAGGACCATCACAATGGCACCGCCAGTTTCATGTCCTTTCTGTTTCCACGCCCATTTTTACGTATTTACAGCAACTTAACTGACATATTAAATACAGCGCTAAACCTCATGCGTCTGAGTAATAAAGGTTAGGTATAGGAACTTGAAACTTTTTAAATGCTTCCATTTATCAACCATTCAACCACATGGAAATGCAACCGAAGAAACATAATTTACCTGACAACTAAATTTCCAAAGGTCGTAAAACATTGAGTGTCATGTGCTCACAAGAGAAAAGGCATAAATGCAACTGAAGTAATACCACGGCTTTAAGGCTGCGTCTTCTAGCACCATCGTAATGATGCTTACACATAAGTTGAAGCATAAAGTCAGCTTACATCTGGTCGACCTTAAAGAACGCCATAAGATGGGGCACCGACTATGCTATATACTGTGCCCGTTAAGTGTTATCTCAAGAATTGTGCATCGGCTTATGCGAAACATTGTCTGCTGTTCTGCAGAAATTTCCGAAGTAAGTAGCAAAGTAGGTTTTCCGAGCAGCCCACATTGGGCATGTTTTTTTTTTTTATATAATACTTTATACTTTCTGGGGTTCAGTCAGTATAGTATATATTCATGAAACTTAGAAGGATTTGTTTGGTTTTGCTAACTTTATGGGGTTTAACGCCCCAACGCGGCTCAGGCTCTGAGGGATGCCGTAGTGGAGGCTCCGGAAAGTTTTACTACCCGGGGCTCTTTACCATGCACTGACATCGCACAGCACACGTGTCCCTTGCTTTTTGCTTTCACCGAAAAGGGGCCACTGCTGCCGGGATTTTATTCCGAATTATAGGATAGCACTCGAGCGCCTCGACCACTACGCCATAACGGCGGGGATTTTGTTTACTCTTTAGTTATTATTCACTCAGTTTTTGTTTGAGTCAATGTGAGGAAGGGGTAGAGGAATGTGCTAATAAATATTATGAAATTTTATTATTTCTTTGCGTAAATATAAAATAAATACGTTTTATTGCAGGATATTAATACGCAGTGACAGATACTCATATCTCAACTCTATAAGTAAGCATACTTCCTTATGCAATCCATGTTTCATGAACCAGTACTCAGAGCATACTTTCCGCAAAAAGCAAGCGCCCTGTTCCTGAATTTTAGCTCGTGGTTGCCCCAGATATATGGTACAGACATCTTGAGCATTAAGAGGTAAACTAACACATATTACGAATCGTTAGGAGATGTTTTGTTCATTCTTGGCCTTTTGGATAAAGAAATAGGTATAAGTAGTTTTTCTGCGGATACCAAATGACTTGGCGCGTCTTCGTTGCACACGGCAGCAATATTCTTTCTATATAAAGGAGACCCGTGAACGTTACACTTTAGACGATCTCATCCATCTATACGAGCGCCGGTCAATGTGGCTGTGCACAAAATACTGTTGCTATATTTTTATGGCGTGCAAATATTTTCTTTGGAAACCTGGGAGAGTTTTCGGGTGCTCGTACGAAAGCAGCAAAATTTATCATGCACTGACCGAAAGCGGCAGGAACACGGAGTGCACATGGCCCTTCAAGTTTGAGAGCTCGAGAAAGCAACAAATTAAATATGTGCTCGCCCCAATTAGAACTTTCTCTGTTTCTTTTTCTTATAAGAACAAACTTTCATTCTGTGCCAGCTCGTTCCCGCTTGAAACGTTATAGAGCAATGGGAAAACAAGACGTGGGCAAAGATACTCTGAATGCAGGGTAGGTGCCGAGCCTGAAACTACAAACTTTTATTGTCAATTTTCTGGCCCGTGTTACAGTACACGAACTCACTGCGGTTTTTATGTGTTGCTCACTCTACTTACGGTACACACTCGCGTCATAGTTCTTGTTTTGGCATCGTTGACTCCTTCCTTGGCCTTTATTTTGCTAGGCTTTCGGCAGATTTTGCTAGGCTTTTATTTTGCCAGGTTGCTTGGCACTGTGTATTTGTCCAGTGTTTATTTGTCCACGTGTTGTTTTAACTTGCTCTGCAGCGTACCAATCAGAGCATTTTATTTTCAGCAGAAAAGCCTAAAACATGATGTCTTAGTATACGGTGCTAGTTTCCCTATTTTCCCACCTTAGGTTACTTCATTTCGTGCAGACAAGAAATGGCGAACGGAAAATAATGCAAAATTTTTTTTTCGTGTAAATCTTTATTGTTCCGGCAATTTACATGGGGGGAAAGCTGTCCAACTTTATTATTTGCATAAATTTTGCAGCACAGCTGTTCACTGCGGCGTCCGGTATGATAACAGCCATTCTTACGACTTTTCTGGTCAGCTGCGTTTGTAAGTAAGCTAATCTCTTTCTTGCAACTCTTCTTACAATGGGAAGAACAGCGTGTTTCTTACAATGATTGCACAAGAAGTGCGTAACGCTAAATACATGTGTGCCTTGTCTTAAATTGGAGAAAAAGACAATTTTATGAACGGAATGAATGCCACAAACGTTTATTGGAGAGATGCACGTTTCCTTCGTTCATTGGAGAGTTAATTTCGGGTTAAAACAACAACTGTACAAGAAATGCATTTATAAGCTTTACCGAATTAATTAATCAACGTATAGACAAACATATAACAGCGATTACATTGTACGAAACTCGACACTAAATGCTTGCATACGGTTGCGATGAAAAAAAAAAACAGAGCAATTATTTACCATAAATTCAAGAAATTGTTCAGAAAATAAGCACATCATTCTTAGAAAAGAGCTCCTACTAAAAAAAAAAAAAAAAAAAAAAAAAACCTCAGGATTTTAATTTCATCATCTTATCATCACGGTATCTTAACTCTCATTGGCTGCGCTCTACATCGCATCTTCTGCATCTACTTTCTCAACACTCCTAAGCTCCTCTTGAAGAAATGTGCCCTTACAGGCTGCTATATGCGCTGCTTTTCACGAGACATCCATGCATACTGTGACCAGTACTGTTAAGTAAGCTTTTTTCAAGACATCCAAGGCAACAACTTATCATCAATTAAGCATTAAGACGTGTAATCAAACGTCAGTGTCAGTCATAAGCATACTGGGTCATTTCCGTGCCTTTCAAAGAAGTCAATTTTGTGCCCTTTGAGCATTGGCACCTGCGTTGTTTTCGTGCATTAACCATGAACAAATTCTGATTGTTTTCGCTTGTTTTTAAAATGTCAGCTTCAGAATTTTGTGATATCATAATCTTAAATTATTTTTCAGCCTTGCACATTTTATGTTCATTTTCATCCCAAAATTTTTTACTCATATCTTTTTCCTGAGTAGGCTAGCCCGTCGGTGGGTTAACACACGTTGTACAAAATCATTTGGTAAAAAAAAAAAATCTTTCTGACATTGAATTATCTATATCTTCAAAAATTGCATATCTAAACTTCCAGCTTATTTGATCGCCTTCGTACCATATAACTCATCAGGAGCAACCGTGTTTAGGGGTCTTTTCTTCACAGCTCTCAAGTCCATCTTTATTGGACATCGACATTACATATAAAAAAAAAAACGTGGAACATTATAAGATACCCTGATGGAAATACTGAAATAAGTGAAGAAACCTTCCGATGGTTAGTAAAGAGTTTCTTTAAAATATTTGTCCTTCGCTCAAACGCACATAGTGAACATTTCTGTTGAAAATCACAGGGAAACGTTTTTGACTACAGCAAAAAAATGTTAATAGAAAAATTTGCTTGTTTCCGCAGGAGAAATTCGCGTATAGATAAATTGTTAAAGGGGAACTTTAAGATATGTAATAAAATTCGGTTCATAAACAATTCCAGCTGTAAAATTAGCTTGTTCATAACTTCCTAGTATATGTGCATCGACAAAATAAAATATTTTGATAACAATACTGGACCCCACCGATAAGTATTAGTTCCTCAAATGTGTTCATCTATGTGATATTATGAAATCTGCTGCAAACGTCATCTTCTAAAGTTACGAGTTGTGCTTCAATTTCAAACGTCTTGTAGGTTTTGTCATCTTTCCTGCTGACGGCTTGATTGGCGAGTGCTTCTCTGAAAGCGCTGCTGCATTTTCTAGTTAATTTGTTCTTCTTTTTTGTTCCGTTAAGGAAGAAGGTAGTGCAAACACTCACATTTTCTAAACATTCTGGATCAAATGCAACCGTTTTAAATCGGACGCCTGGTTGGTTAGCGATATTTACGTTACCTTTCCTATCATTCATATCTTTCCGTTCTTTTAAAGGTGGCATTTCTACCCAGGAAGTGCTACACGCAGAGGAGGGTGAGTTATTCTAGCGTTGATACTTACTGGGTAGTGTTGGCGGCACCCCACGTGAAGAATAATAAATAGAAATTACTTGACCATAGCAACACGCTCATTATGAAGCTGTTGAACAGAGCCAGATTTACGCGCATTAATTATTATCGAATTAACTCTTTTATTACGCATTGTTATTGCTCTTGTTCTCTTTTCTTAAAATATTAGATAATCTTGCGTAACGTTAACACCAAGATTGATTACTTCAGTGCAAATTAAGAGCTCAAGTTTCAGAGCCTTCTACTGGTTCATGAGTTCGGGAGGACCAATTCCGCTCAGGTCCTTAAAAAAATATGCTGTACCATTTCTGCAGATTGTTTTGTCATGTATGAAAAAGCGCTAAACAGGAAGGCGTAAACTGCAATATTTGGCCAAAAGCACTCATGAACAGCTTTCTAACTAGACATCACCTGATATTGTAACATCTTTCATTCTCTGAAGGTTTAAGAAAGCGTTGGTACAAAACCCGCCAGTTGGAGAGTGCATTCGCATGCGTCGTGACAGATTTGTATTGTTTTAGGCATGGTATACTAGAGTGATGTAACCACTCTGAAAAAAAGCTGCATTTGCATTTACTTACAGAGACCACAATAAAACTAGGACTGTTATTCGTATACGATGAAAATT
Source organism: Amblyomma maculatum (assembly GCA_023969395.1). Classification (NCBI taxonomy): domain Eukaryota; kingdom Metazoa; phylum Arthropoda; class Arachnida; order Ixodida; family Ixodidae; genus Amblyomma; species Amblyomma maculatum. The sequence goes on from JAJIZL010020297.1 coordinate 426,056, forward strand.
TTGCTGAACAAGCTATCTTCAAAAGGAACGGCACTTTTAATGCTTACTTCACAGTGCTCACCAATGACGTAAGTAAAATAAATGCAATTAATCTCGTTACCAACAACAGACGCCAGCATAATGAAATCCATGACTGGCGCAGCAATATGATGCGTAAGCATTAGGCGCCTATGTTTGAGGTTTGCCGTCTCCAAAGCTGTGCACGGTTTAGTCGCAACTGAACGAGTCTCCAAAAAAAAAAAAAACGAATAATTGTACTAGATAGAGGATGAAGAAATCTCGTCTAGGAATTCGTATGGGTAAAACTGCATAATTAGGTAATTAATTATAGTTAAAAAATCAATCAGTCGTCAAAATAGCCAGACAGAGTAATGGTGACGTCCGGATATGACATCACACTTCCGGTCACGTGACGTGTGGCAAGGATCATGTACCCGGAAGTGTAACGTCTCTGCACGTATGTCAAGTGAACGGAAGTTGGGCGTCTGAGAAAAAAAAAAAGTGGGTAAAATTGACCAGAAAATCTGCGAAGTGTGTTTAATTAAAGATGTCAATAGTAAGAAAAAGAAGAAATAAGCATAAAAAATAAAATAAAAAGGCAAGAAGATGCTCAACTTGCTACGCAGTCTCGTCAAGCACACAGCTGCTATCATAATTTCCACAGTGTGAAATCTCTACAGGTGAAGCGCGATATACCGTGTGCAGAAGCAACGCTCTGGCTTACGCATTTCTCCTGTGCAGATTGTGCAGTGCTCTCGAAATTTCTTTTTTTTTACTGACGGATTTATTGGTGAATTTTCACCAATTATAAAATCTCATGAACGGAGGCAGCTCTAATGCGGCTGAGCTTGTTGATGCGTGGAACAAAGCATACGTGAAAGGCAAGTAACGGCAATTGTGATAAAAATTCACGCCTCCATCTAACTTTTTCTGCTGTTCAGTAGGCTTCATCACAAGTCCTTTGACGTAGCCATTACAGGTACTTGTTTTGATCACTCCTTGGGATTATGTGGCCGAAAAACATCATCCCCTCCCGCTGTCACGCGGAGCATCAGATAGCGACGGCTGTTGGTTCTGCAGTCTCCGCATCTCAGAAATTACTGTGGCTTCTATCGCGCGCCCGAAATCAACAAGCGTTACGACCCACACGGTGGATTCCGACCGCGGACGTAGTACCCTGTCACCCGGAGTCACTGGCTGCGCCCGCGATTGGCGGCGGCTCACCTGCACTTTTTAGGCGTGAGATGTTATCGTCCTGACGACCGATGGAGAAACGGCCGGCAGGGGGGCGAACGGAGAATCCAGTTGATGAACGGCGCGTCCGATTTTGAAACAAACCCAGCGAGTATGGCTCAAAATAAAGCTTTTGTAGAACGTAAAATGAGCAATTCGTCACAGTCTATAAGCTAAAATACGTATGTGCTCCGCCACCGGAGCGGCAGTGTTGGATAACTTAACCAAAACTGATTAAAAGCTTGCATCCAAAATCCTCATTTTGGTAAACTTACATGTATTGTACGCTAGTTATTTTATCACTCTTGTAACTTTCCTAAATAAGGTAGTAAGGCAATACTCCTTTCGCTTAGATTTAGCTCTAAAAATTGCATCCTGTTCTTTTTATATTCATGACGAGAGTACCGGATGTTTACCTCGTGAAGAATATTTAAAGCAGAACAGGAGGAAGGAGGGATATTCTGAAGTTGATCAGATTCAGTAGATAAATATGCTAGCGTCCTCGGCGCACAATATGTACCTCGCATTCCAATAAATGCTTGCTCAGTCATTAATGTAGACAATAGCGATGAATAGGCCGAGGAAAGTGTCTTGAAGAATACTTATACCAATGAGTTTAAAATCTGAGCGGCTAATTCATATCTGGACAATTTCGCAGCGATCGTGTATTCGGAATTGCGTAAGGTTTAAACGCTATCGTCGAATGTCATATGTAATAAATTTTATTTAATGTAGCATGATGGATGCAATCGAGTTCCTTAGTGAAATCAAAGTATATGTCAAGCACTATTTTTTTTTTTTTTTTGACGCATTGGTAACATGAACTCTTTTAGGTGAAGTATCACTAATTTCGTAGATCGCAATTTTCTAAATCTAAAGTGGGCTTCAGAACATCCATCGTGCTTATATGGAAAAGTGGATATTTACATATATCCCCGCACCTCCACCAAGATGTTACGGGGATGTACTTAATGTAACGGCACTGCGATGGGCTGAACTGGACGTATAAGCCTTCAGTAGCCGTGCAGTGTCCACTCTGTCAGCGTCGTCCTCTTTCTCAACGCTTCGTCGTGCCCGCGTTCCTCGGTCGTCGTCTTTGTCAGTGAGCACATCACTTTGGTCCCGCGTTTCCCGGTAACAATATAATTTCATTTAACCATTCTGAAGAAAAACAAGCAGCATCAAAACCAGTCTGGAGTTGTAAATATCATGTACATGATAATATATCATGTACCTTTCCTGAGAATGATCAGCGCGTTAATCTACATATTTCTGGATAAAAAAGCACTCGGTGAAGACATAATAAAATTTAAGTTAGAAGCAATTAATTACTTGAACCCGCATGTCACCGACATCGCAGCTAGAGCTATTTTTTAATCAAAAGAAAGCTCATGACACCCCATGCTCTGCAAGTGGATAAAGAAACTACTTTCAGGCAGACATAAATTAAGTGATATCGCCGGATACACGTTCATCTGAGGGGTTCACAGACTAGTTAAAAACTTAGCCTAAGTCGCTTTGGGACGTTAAAACTCCACAAACCAACTAGTTAAAGACATTTGCAAGAACACACCCTTATACTTCACTGCCACCCTGTAGTAGTTCGTCGGCATGTGGCGATTATTTGCGGCGATTTAAACTATTCTTAAACATTTACCAGGAAGTGTCACTCTTATATCAGCAAATTTGAAGCTCAGCGTGATAATAACGCGCCCTATATAATCTTAGTTCTTTTTTTAATTAGTTCTAGCTTTTAACAGCTCCTGACGTGATTTATTTTCAAATAGGTTCAAATAGCTCAGTTCTAAATATTATAGATAAAAAATTAAAGCATGACTTCTGTGTCTGAAAAAAGGTCAATAGCCAATAGATGTATTGGTGATATATCTCAGTACAGGGCTAGAAATGAAACTGATTTTAGCGTTATCGATTGCTTCTTACCCTACTACGCAGCCACCGAAGTGCATTTTCGCCAATTCCACTGGAAACATTGTGCCTACCAAAGCATTTAGAAAAAAAACTGGGATCAGGTTAGAGCATGTCAAAGAATGTTCTCCGAGGACAATTACAGAGCCTGTAAGCATTTTGTGCTTACAAGCGTTTGCTAGGCACTGCATGGCAGTCGAAAAGAAATTTCATCTTTTAACTCCCTTTTTCGGAAAACCACAACTGACAGGAGAACAGGTAGGTTAATTGCTTGTTAGATTGCCCTTCTTCCAGCTGCTTCATTGCGGGAAAAAAAAACAACCAGGAAAGACATAAAACAGTAACCTTGATGTCATTCTGTCCTGGTTATATTATTATCATCATAACAGGCGTGGTTAAGCACACTGCAGGTAGAAAGTCTCACCCATATCCCCCGAATTATCTCTGCAAACACTTAATCTGATCCGCCTATAGCTTTCTGCCACCCCCTATTACACTTAGGGCCCATAAGTAATCTTGCACCGATCCCGCCTGTGCTCATTTATTTTTGTTCATTTCGACTTTATTCTCTGGTTTGTTCTCTATCCCGTTTGTTACGAGTCCAGTCTCAAGTTTGCACCCACCATTTATTGTTCCAAAGATCTCTACGCGGTTTTCAATTTAAGTTTCACTTTTTTTCCCTTGAGATCCACGTTTCTGCTCTATAGAGAAGCACCGGTAAGATTCAGCTGCTATATAAGTATACTTGCCTTTGAGGGATAATGCCAACCTGGTAGTACATGTCGAATTCGCTTCATTCCTGTATAATTTTTCTAGTTACTGCCCTATCGTTATCCAGATCTACGGACACTACCTGCCGTATGAAGACGTATTTCATTACTAATTCCAGCGCCTCGATACGTGTCACAACAACTATTCCTTTCCGAAGCTGTTTAACGTTACTTTCGTCTTCTGCTTAATACTTTTTGGCCTAGAGTTCTATTTTACTTGCCTGAATCATTAATATTATGTTTTGCCATTATTCACTTGATCTAGCTAGCAAGCCAATGCTATCAGCGAACCTAAGATTGCTGAGGTATTCTCTATGAACCCCAATACTTAACCTCTCCCAATTCATCTCTCTGAATACATAAGCTAAGAAAGTGTTGAATAATATTGGAGAGATAATGTCTCCTTGCCTGCCACAATTTATTATTCCAGTTTTATTGCTTTATGGAGGCTTGCTGCGCAGCGACTACATATATATTCCAGTGCTTTTACATATGGCTCTCCTACACCCTGATTTCGAAATGCCTAGCTGCATTATCGGCTGCTGAGGTTTCGATTGTGCCAAATCTTTCTGAAAAGGGGTTTATCACGAGAAAAACGGAGAACAGAATTCTCCGTAATCTGAACCGCGGGCAACACAGAACACAGCCAGTTTAGCCGCCAAATCGATCTCGAGCATCGCAGTGGTACTTCGTCGTTCTATATGTCAAGTTCCCGGCCTTCACGGTTCTCTACAATTTCCCGGGAGCGAAGAAGAGCGATCGTAAATGGCGGGAATCGCGAAAAACCACCTACGACCATCAAGAACGTAGCTCTGGCGGTAGAGCAGATCGTCCTGGACGGCGAAATGCGATGCTTGACGACGTAAATTTCGAGAAGGCGCAACATTTGGAGGTGTGTAAACGTTGTCGATGAGGACGCAAGCCGCAGGTATTTCCGCTGCTCCGCAGGCGTGCATATGAACGATGGTAAGAGATGAGAGGACAGGATCTGCCGCCGAGGAGTAAGCAGCGCGGCTGGACAGTAGAGAACGAAACAAAGCATAGGCGTCCTTGTGTTTATGGCCAGATCGATATATGAAGCGGACGTCAAATTCCTGAATGCGGAGAACCAATGAAGCTATATCGAGGTGGCCGGACGGATTTTAAGAGTAAACAGCCAGCATACCATATGATGGTGCTTGAAGACGTCAAACTGGCGACCGTAGAGGTCGGGCCTAAGTTTCGTTAGAGGCCGTATATTGCCTTAACACTCGTTCTCTGTAATGGATTAGTTGCATTCAGCTTTGGTGCGCATGCGACTCGCATACGCAACGGCCTATTCCTTGAAGCCATCTTTCCGTTGAACCAAGCCAGCTCCGAGACCAATGCCATTCTCATCTGTATGGACCTCGGTACGTGTTGTTGGATCGCAGTGACAAAGAATTTGTGGCGAAGTCAAAAGCCGGCGCAGGGTGCTGAAGGCTTCGCCACACCCTGCTGACCAGGCCATTATGTCAATGTTTCCTACAAGTATCTTCGTCAGCAGTGCAATTATTGACACGACAAAATTACGCACGAAGCGCTGAAAATAATAATATGGGCTTATATTAAGCTTCGAAGTGGCTTGAGCAATACCTGTTTAGAAAACTAAGCCACTGCACGGAACCCGGCCGAGTCAGGGTGAACGCCTTCCTTAGAGACGGAGATGATACGCCGCACAATGGTGAATTCTAGGTTCCGAAATGGCACTTTTTGAGATGCAGCTGTAGGCCGGTGTCATTCAGGCAATCAATAACTTGCTGTAAGCGTTCGAGGTGCGTGGCAAAGACGGTTGATAAGAAAACAATGTCGTCCAAATGGCAGAGGCAGACCTGACATGAACTTCCGCAAGATTTTATTCATCATCCTTTAGAATGTGGCGAGCGCATTGCATACACCGTAGTAAATCATGCTAAATTCGTAGAGGTCATCGGGCGTACCAAATGTTGTCTTCTCCCTGTCAGAGGCGGCCATCGACCCTTGCTAGTTGCCGGAACGTAAGTCAAGGAACGAAAAGTACTCGGCGCCTTGGAGGCAATCGAGAACGTCGACAATGCGCGAAAGAGTGTAAATATCCATGTTGGTAATTTTGTTTGGGCGGCGTAAATTGACACAAAAACCAATAGAAACATTTTCTTCTTTACGAGGACCCCGGCGAAGGCGAAGGGCTCTGAAATGGATGGATAACACCAAGTTGCAGCATGTCCTCAATCTGCTCGCTGATAACGCAAATTCTTTGCCGCCGTCACCCGAAATGGTCGCCTCTGAGAAGACCGGTGATAACAGTTCTCAGTGCGATGATCGACCGCGGAAGTGCGACCTAGAGGAATCTGGGCAGTATCGAAAGCGAAGCGAAGCACCTCTAGAAAGGCCACGAACTACGTGCGGTAGGCGGAAGGAAGAACGTCGTTGATGGTGGTGCGAATAAAGGCGTCTGGCAACGGATCAGACGCCGACCACGGCCTCTGATCCAGCGGCGGACCATACGATGACAGAGGCGGGTCACATGTTCGGTGCAATCACAGAAGTCCGGTGAGCGCGAAGCTTTATTCTTCTCGCCTCTATACGTATGGCACATAACCCCAACGGGGGTATCGGCCAGGGTTCAGTACAGGTACAAGAACTCAATACATGATCCCAACCTAGGCTATATAATATATAACTTATGAATTACAGTTGGTAGAAAAAAAAATTGAGGTGATAGGGATAGTAACCAACAAATCGCTCGGAGGACCCTACCTTTGTGGGGCAGGACCAGGGTCGGAAGCTTCGGCCATGGTTGTGACCGGGAGCGTACAACTTCGAAGCTCCAAGACGTCACTAAATCCGCACCACCATCAAGTGGAATTGAGTTTATGCACTAGTAAAACGGAATATAATTATCCGTGAACTGAACGACGGGCAACACAAAATATGCAAAGTCCATGCCACCAAAGCAATCTTCTCTCCTCGGTACCTATGGCACATAGCCAACGTGGGCGTTGGCCAGAGTTCAGTGCACGTGTAAGAATACAATCCATAATGTCGACTTAGACTGTATGATAAAAATCTTATTAATTAGGAATTAGTATTGCTAACATAATGTAGAAAATTTTGAAGTGATAGGAATAGAAATCAATGAAAGAAGAATATTTAAAAAATGGAATGACATTTGTAAGCATAATCAGAGTAGTGCTAAAAAACAAATCTTCCGGTTGCAATATTATAGCTATGGAGTAACTCAAACACCGGTTTTAAGGCATGATTTCACGGTTTCACCAAGAGAGAGGAGGACAAGAAATGTGAACGGGACTCCTAGGCGAGCAAGAGGAATTTCTAAATAATTTCTTCTCTGAGTAGCATACCTGCGGCAGGAGAGGATATAGTGCTCTATGCTTTCCACGACATCACATGACGCCCAAAGATTCGACGGTGTGAACACAGAGCGGCATCAATAAATATTGAGATAAGGAATTCTACAACGCATGAGCGTCATGGAGACCTCACATTATCTTGAGCTACAATACTGGAATTACAGCAGAAGTTTAAATACTACAAATCGGCAGTCGCAAGGAGTGGCTCATGGTTCAAGTAATGCAATACATAAACCGTTCAAAGCGCGATATACTTAATTAGCAAAATAATGTTCGTTACAACATCGGCAACATGCCTATTGAGAGCCTAATGTGCTAAGAAATCGGCCATTATATTCTAGGTAATGCTGCAGTACCCCGGAACCCACTGAAAACGCACTTCCTGTAAGTGGTTGGTTTGTAGTGTTTAACGTGCCAAATCAACCTGGCTATATGAGACGCCGTAGTGGAGGGCTCTAGAAATTTCGACCACCTAGGGTTATGTAACGTGCACTGAGATCACACGTAGTGCACGGGCGCTTTGCTTTTCGCCTCCATCGAAAAGCTGCCGTCGCAACTGGGGTTCGATTCCGTATTCTCAGGCACAGCCGCCGAGCGCCGTGACCACTAAACCACCACGGCGGGTTACCTCCTGTAAATATAGGGGAAGGAAAAGCATGAGGATTTGCTTCAAAAGGCTCATCATCGGGCGCTGCTAAGACTGACAGGTAGTCAGAAAATATGATTACGTGAGTAATATTACAGGGAACATTCTGAAGTGCCAAACGTGTTGCAAGCAATTCAGTAGTAAATATTGGTGTGTAATCTGGGATCCGTACAGAGACGCTCCAGTCGGATGCCTGGGAATAAATACCTAGTGCGGTTTTTTCATCACGTTGGAAGGCAGCTGTGAAAATAGCTATGTGTCGGAGATACTGAAATAGATAATATTCAAGGTGGTCATTTATTACTGTAGTTGTCAAGTGCTTCGCATTAGATGGCAACGACTGGTCAAAGAGCAGAGTAGAAAGTAGCTCGAACATTACCAATACGTCTTACTGAACTAAGCGAAACTGCAATTTTAGACAGCAAGGACTGAGTAAATACAAATTCTGGTTGCTTATACAGCGGCCAATGGTTATCAAGAAACTGAGCTTGGTGTGTAATAAAAACAGGAGAAGCCACTCAGGCAGATGCTGAAGTAGTCGTAAAAAGGTTCGCACAATGAGAAGCTTAAAACGAGAGTTCAAGTCTTGTACACGGGTCTCTAAATAGACGACTGCGTTTGAAACTGATTTTAGTAACCCAGACATAGTCGTAAAGCGCGCCTCTCCAAAACCAACTAAGGTCGTAGTTTGTATCTAGGACTACCAGAAAAAAGAACACAACTGAACTCCAGATTTAGTCTCACATAAGTTTTGTAAAGAAACAAAAGAGTATCTCTGAGCATATAGAATTTGTTGCGGCTCATTCTAATCAGAAGGACAAATGCTGGCCCCCCTTTCAGGCAATGGCTTTTGATATGAGGCCGCCAATCTGACTGGAAGTGGTATATTACACCGAAATATTTTAAGGATTCAACCTATGGGATCTGTGAAGAGCAATATACAAGGGAGATATAAAGATGGTATGCGAGTGGGAAAACAAGTAATGAGGATTTCTTCATGTTAAGAATTAATTTTATCTTACCCAACCAAGCTTCAAGGGCATTCAGGTAGGCTTGCAATAACTGGTATAACGAATGATGGAACATCTTTCGCAGAAGAGAAAACAATAAAAACATCCACATACACAAATACTTTCATATTAGAAGGAAAATAAATATCCCTCATATATATTAAAATGCAGTGGAGACAGCACCGATCCTCGAGGCACACCTATATATTGGTTATAAGTTTCTGAAGTAAAGAATATATAGTACAGAGAAGTTTTCTATTCCTTAAGAATTCTTTTTGCCATGCAAAAATGTAAAAAGGTGTCCTAATTCCGTCTACCTTATTCAATAGTATAGAGTATTCTGCCCTGTCACATGCTTTGGCGATATCCAAAGTTACCAATGTCGAGACCTCTCTTCTTCATTACAAGCCTAATTCTGCGCTCTAAGTCTGTATGAGCTTTTCGATGGAGGCGAAAAGCAAGGCGCCCATGTGCTGTGCGATGTCAGTGCACGTTAAAGAACCCCAGGTGGTCGAAATTTCCGGAGTCCTCCACTACGGCGTCTCTCATAGCCTGAGTCGCTTTGGGACGTTAAACCCCACAAACAAACCAACCAACCAAAAAGTTTCACTAAATTTGACGTTAGAGAAATAAGCCGAATATTGTCCGAATCCAAATCTTTCTTTTTCAAATTTTTGGAGATTAGCGCAATGTTAGCGACTTTCCAGTTTTAAGGTAACCAAGCAGTCTCCGGGGTAACAATTTAGAATATTCAACATCTCTGAGCTGTGGTCTTGCACTAAAGTTTTCAGCATAGTGGCTGTGATACCGTCGCACCCAGGAGATGCAGGCTTTAGACCAGCCGATATAAAATGCAACTCCGATGGCTCAACTACAATTGAATCAGCACTTGGCGTAGATCGAAGTAGCGGAGCCATCGTTTGTGCTTGAAAGCGAAGAGCAAGGCCTTTCGCTATCTGTACACGTTTATCTTTTGGTTCATGGGGTGGTAACACCTCTGACTCTATTACATAAGGTGTAGATCAACTTTGGTTGTGTTACTTAGGCACATACAATGCTTTCCGATTATTTTGATGACGGAGATAAATTTTCATATTGTCACGTAGTGGGGACAATGCCGTTGACGACAAATGAGAAGGCTTGACATTCACTGGAATAAAACTTTTTACCGGGCTGACTTCCGCCTTCAAAAGAACTAAGCAATCGGCGACGACGATAATAGCAAGCGTGCCCGACGGTCGTCGATCTACGAATGCCCGGTGCACTTGTAAGGGCTCAAGTTAAAGCCGTCACAAAAACAACTTCTTTAGATTCTGATGTGCGTGGCTGGGACCTCCGCGATACTTCTGGCGAAGAAAAAAATAACACCCCGTCTCGTGGTAACGAGCATGAACAAACAAAGAGGGCAAACTCGTTCCGTGTTCTAAGCGATAAGGCCGCATGCTATAGCATCTGTTGAAAAGGCACAAATCTAGTTTTGAATGTTTCGCGGCAATATTAGCCCCTAGCGACAGTAGGAGCAGGGCATTCAGTTGTAACAGAGTTGCCAACTGGTAAAGCTGCAATTTGAGTTGACCTAACATGGGTAGAAATGACCTGCGACCAGCTTCGGTAAACACACCTTGATCGACACCCCCAATGCCTTCTCCACAGCTGAGACAACCGAGGAGGAGGAGAAAACATTTATTTACGATGATATGATTTGGGAAGGGAATGTGCGCTTCGTTGTGGATCTGATTGGCAGACCCTACTCCGGGACTCCATTGGCCGACGTTTTTAAGCCTGCTTCCACACCTAGTGTCCTTGTATAGCTTGCATAAGAATGCCACGTTCGATCTAGCTGCGCATTTGCATCTGGTTTAGAGCACAACTTGTGCTGGATGATGTCCAGGACACTTTGTTCATCTGAACGATCTGGGCAGGTAGCCGCAACAGCGGGTTGATCTGCACGATATAATGTATAAATTTTTCTGACGTTTGTACATAACGTACATGTACAAATGTCAAAGAAATGATTGCCTTCGCAAAGTCAGCGTCCTATTGCTGATTTGCATGCCTTGCTACTGCGTCTAAAGCGCCAGAAATTTTTAAGTTGCAAAGGGCGAGGCTGAAATGAGTCGACGCGGTACATTATGGGCCATGTCTTAACCGTAGCCCAAAAATGTTGCAATCATCGATTCTGTCGGCCCCTGGTGCCACCAGCATCCCTGCTGCATCAGAAAAGTGATATTATGTCAACGCCAGCATCGTTAAATTCTTCGATCATTTCCTTGGAAGAAACTGGTGGATCCAGGCCGCATATAATGCCTTTTGAACATGAGACCTGTTCAGGCATGGAAGGTTTCACTGGTAGTGATGCAAATGATGCGCATTGAAGCAACTCCGACACACATGGAACATCTGAGTACTTGTAGATTATTCCCCTCCAGGCTTACTCCATTTCTGTCAAAAGATGCCAGGTCCAAGCTTTGGACCGGTAGACTGGCAAACCAGGATGCCATACCCCCACCTGGGCAAGCTAGCGACATTATCCAATACCTAAGGGAACATGAAAACTATTTTTGTATTTACAACTGGCACTGACTAATCCCCCGACGAATAATGGCCTCACTGGACGAACTGTCAGGCTCGCAGACAAGACAGGCACCAGCAGTCAGGAGAAGAGAGCAGAACACGATCACAGACCAGCTTCTCACTCCATCTGCTTCTTAGAGCGCGGCGGTGCTTCGTTGTTATCTTTGTCATGTTTTTCATTTTCCTGAGGTGCGGCCATCATGGCTCGCTACATTTCTTGTAATGAATTACTGCTACGTGTAGGGATCCGAGGATTTTTCTATCGCATGGTTGCAACGTGATATGATCTATCGCGGAATTGCATTTACGAAAGACTGCTGGATCCGTTGGTTGACTTGAGTCTTAGGTTGTCTGATCCTATTCCATTTTTCAAGTCCTTCACTTCCCTTTTCTTATGAATTAAGATCATATTAGCGTTGTTCCAAGTTTCTGGTACCGTCGAGGTCATGAGACGCTGTTTATGCAGCGTGACCAGATTTTCTAGCCCAATATTCCGTACGGCCTTCAACAAATCAGCAGCTACCTGATATTCCCGAGCTTCTACTTTGTTTTTTGTTACTAGGGTAACGTCTGGTTGCCTGCTGAAACTAATTTCACAAAAGGCTGCTTTCAATCAGGGCAAGTAATGTGGACAGGATATTTTGGGCGAATAATTATCATTCACAGCTCGTGAGTACCCATTTATTCCATAAAAGAATCAGCACTGGCCGGCAAGTTGCCTATTCCCAATAGGTAAGGCCCACGGACTTCACCGAAGGCTTCAAATTCAACTCGCGATACCAGTCATACGAACTGATCACAAATCCGAATCAACTAGCGTTTCTTTACCCGCCAGCACGAAGCTAACATCACAGATACGTGTTCCTCGCTTTCTTATAAATACTGACTACGCAAAATCCCCAAACAATTATTCATTTATAGCCTCATCAGAGAGCAATTTTTTTTATTAAGCATATACTGCTATAGCATATCGGAGTCAACTTAATGAAGTGTCGAGGGGACAAGCTTTGAACAACTTTTTTCTATACAGGCCCAGGCTTATTTCAAGAATCATCCTAACCTAAAGGTCCGTTTGACACTTGTCAACTCGTCAAAGCTGGAGGTGAGAATACTTACCATTTACGTGTTCCCGAGCTAATTATCGATATCTATGTTTGTACAGGAGAAAGACAAACTAGTTTATGCCAATAAAGGAAGTGAAAAACGCTTAGATGCAACAGCAACGTTGCGGAACTTGGAAGACATCTTTACGTGGAATGAAAGTTTAAGCAGCGACGTCGATGCAGTGTTTCTTGTAACTGGGTGAGTTGATGTGTGACAACCTGCTACAATGGTAATTGTTTCTCAAACAAGTGTTGCCCTGACATGACCTCATAATGCTTAAATATAATCAACAAGGTTCTACCTGGGCATGTGTTGGCGCGCTCTTGGTCGTACTATGCCAGCTAGTCAATCGACAGAACTATTCATTCTACATTGTCCTGAAATTATCAGGTTACTGGTAGTAATTTCTGTCCTCGAGTTACCACTTTTACAGCGTGCAGAAACATCCAAAGACATACAAGCGCTATACATTATGTGGCACGTAGCGTCGTGTGCTGCTCATTACGTCTCGCAGGTGCTGGGCCAAATTGAGACCGATGATGTGGCTCTCAAGAGAAAACGTTCCGTTTTATTTTCACACTAGCCTAGGATTGCAGACTTAAATAGGCATCATGTTGGCTGAAGTAGCAAAAGACCCATCCTCTGTACGGAAGTAACTGCAGGTTAGGAAGTGGAATGAGACGAAAAAAACTGAAATCTAAAAATAATAATAGCAAAATAATACAGACAGCAAACATATTTCGGCAAGCCAATGAAGACAGGAGACAGAACATGACCGGTGACGATGGTAGATGACGTTTAATGAATGTTCGCGGGCCAAGCGCGAGCGCTCCTGCCCGCGCCACTGCCCGCTTCTTCTTCCTTGTCGTCTGTAACATGACCCGGGGCCACCGAGCGATCGTCCCGATCGTGGACGAGGAAGTTTAGCGATGTTAATGATTTTATGGCATGATGATGGGCGTGTCTGGATGCTTGAAAAAGAAGAGGAAGAAGGAAGAATAGAACGGCTTGCCGGTACGATGTCTTATGCGTGGGTGATCCGCCTCCCTTGGAGCTGTCAACCATCCGTCACC
>JAJIZL010020297.1:439862-510854 GCA_023969395.1 Amblyomma maculatum
GTGATGGTCCCGGCTTGAAGATGGCGTCGATGCTCCAAGGCGAGGATGGGGATGCCGTACGCCGCACCTCCAACCAAATGTTACGAAGCGGCAAGCCGATGAAGACAGGAGACAGAACATGACCGGTGACGATGGTAGATGACGTTTAATGAATGTTCGCGGGCCTAGCGCGAGCGCTCCTGCCCGCGCCACTGCCCGCTTCTTCTTCCTTGTCGTCCGTAACAATATCTTCGTATAAGAAACAATTTTAAAAGAAGGAGATTTCGAGCGTGAGCTATCTCTCTGCAACTTAATTAAAGGAATTGGTGGAATGAATAACAAAATAATATTTGGAGCACACGAAGCCTATCGTGACGCGACAAATTTAACGGCTCCCGTCTGCTGCCCCTCTTGTGGATCCTTTTTCGTATACACTTACCCCTCATCTTCATGCACTCGTGTTTCGTTTGTAAGTTTAAATCCCCGCTGTTTTTGTTTTCTTTCTGCATGCTGGCCAGATGGCACTTCCGAGCACAACAGAGAAGAAGGGTGTGGGGGGGGGGGGGGGGGGGGGATATGTTTGCCATTAGGCATATTGAAGAAGGGAGCGGGAAGTAGGAGAAAGTTGGAAGAAGGAGTGTAAACAGATCATACTTAAAAATTTGCATACATTTCCAATAAACGGATTGCCTTGCGTCCACTTGCGGTAGTCCCAGCCCCAGTGGAGATCCGCTAGTCACGATTCCGATTGCTATCGAAATCTTCATTAGTTTGAAATTAGTAAATAGTCTTCCGCAGCTCCACAAATTCTGATTTTGTCGACATGCCGTTGCCAGGATCTACGCTGAACAGGAAGCCCTGACGTTGTCACGTTAAAATTATTAGAATATGCATTATTTTTAGTGCACAATACTACAATCCGCCATCACATATCCTGCCGATGTCTGTCCGAAGCCGTTCTCGACCTACGTGAGCTTAAAGCGCGAATGAGAAGGTGGCGGCGCGCTCATCACAGTCAATGGGAAGGCGGAGCGGTCGAGCAGATTCAGTCGACGAGAGAGTGGCGCGTACCACAACTGCGGCCGTTGCGGCCGTCAGCGGGCAGTGTTTTGCAAGTGGGTGTTACTCCGGAGTGAGCACTCTCAACCTCAGCCTCTCCGCCTTCGTGCCAAGCACCTTTCAGTTTTCACAGACAGCAAGTGTACACGCGCTGTGCTCCGCAGACGTGAGCTGTATACGCGCCTCTCGGCGCATCGTGAAACAGTTTGCGCTTACCTCAGTGTTTAACGAGTGCCCACCTTCAAGCACACTTCTTCGCTCTTCGAGAAGATAAAAAATATATAGATAAATACAGCAGGGATAAGAAGAGCGCCTACTTCACACTTGATTGATTTTCTAAATCTGCTGTAATGTTTTGTTGTTGTTTTTCTTGCATTGGTTTCTCTAAATGTGTGGGATCAGACTTTTAACATTATCTTCTGGAACTGCTATTGCCTATACTGGGAAAACATTTATGCTTAGTTGTGAATTTTCAGATTTCAAAGGATTGCATATTTCAAAACGGAAGTTCTAGTGCGAATTCGTTTATTTTCCTCTTTCTTTACTCTTACAAGTCAGCCGTACTCAAAGGGCTGGTCTTCCATCATGCATGGACCGATTTCCGCGTCTCGTAACCATGCAGCATTACCATCCGCTTCTAGCCTGTGACCTCGATTTTTGTCTCCAGTGTTTTTTCTCCTGTAGTATCTAGCTGCTAACGCTTATTACATTATGAACCTTCACACTCTCACCTATTTATAACACCACTGACACTGCTGTTCGCAGGCTCAAAGTGGAGACAACAACTTCATTTAGGACCGGCGAGTGGTATGGTAAGAAAGAAAATGGCTTGATCATCTATCTGGCATGCTTGCATCGCTGTTAGCTAAGTATTTCCCTGTATGAGGCTGGTTCTACTGGCTGTGCTTATGGAAACAATATTAGAATGTTAAAAATGAACAGAAACAAGCCCTACCAATTAACTCGGCTCCCTGATATTTATCAATTAGTAATTCACAGTCCCGGTTGCAAATAGAAAAAAGAGAGGTCTTTAAATAATATTTTCATTAACGATACTTTTTTCTGACATTGGGTAGCAAGCTAAACACAGTATAAAATACGCCTTTTATTTCCATTCGATAAGATTCTGACAGCAAAAAGAAATTGTCCATTTTTATTTCGGTAAAATATACACTACCAGACATTAAAAAAATGTATATTTTTTATCCCAGGACTGGCGGCCCCTCGTTCAATTTGTTACGGGAATGCCTCCGTCGGGATTATACACGATGATGGGGCCACTTTCAACGGAGCACACCTCCTAGTACTCCAAATAGCCCTCCTGTAAGTCGCTCTGTACACATGACTTAGCAAAACTGTGCCACTTTTTATGCGCCAGCGTAATCTGCTTGTTGTGCCCAAAATCGTACCCTTAGTTCTGCGAAACATGTGAGAAATAACACGCGTGTGACAAAAATTGTGACACAAATGATCTTTGTGCTGCGTTCAGGATGGTGTCATACCATTTCGCATTTCATTTAGAATCCATCTGCCGGTCATGTAGAATCCATCTTCCGGGCTATAGTTTGAAATAAGGATTTGGATCAACAACATATGTACTTACCTTCAATCGTATGCCTTTAACTCTAAGTGTACGTGTCCACCGACATGTGGGACAGACGCCACCCTTCCGTTCCCATAAACCAAACCTACTAAAGTCATTTAACACTTTGTAAAGCTCTATACGAACCTCGCAATGTGAAAAATGCGCGGAATGAAAAGGCAGCATTAACTGCGTTATAGCGTCCACTTTTAAGGCGAAACTTAAGCGTACTCCGCATTTTGATATAATGTAGATATTTCAAGTAGGTTTATTTCAAGGAAACAGCAGAATCGATTAGCCTTATATTGAGTATGTTAATATTCATTCCTCTCTAGATTTATTGGCGCAAAGGCAGCTTACGTAAATACTGCTTCCTTCTGTGCAATATGGACTTATGCCTCGAATACGGTTTAGAAAGCTAATTGGAGTAGTCTAGGAAATATTTAATTAGCTCTTAGTAAACATTCTTGCAATCGCTGTTTGGCCCATAGTTTTACGCAGCTGTGGAGGCATGATTCATTAAGTGGCAATGGCTATTTTGTTTTAATTGTTTAACTTTAGACACAGAGCCACGCATGCCAGGTGATACGTTTTTACGGTTTTCAAATTTGTAGCTTAAAATTTGTAAAAGATACGTTGGTGTGGTCTGTGCAGCGGGTTGTGGAACAAAGTGAATATTGTTTACGTTATAGGACCCAATGGTTAGACGATTTATTACTGCAGCTAAATGATACATTTTTATCTTTTCTTTAGCGGCAGTATTATGTGTAGCGAACCTGAGGACTGCAACAACCAGAGGTTTTGCTTACTTTTTACATTTTTTCAATAAGAAAAGTGGGTAAAAATATCCAGTGTCAAAAATATGAGGTTGAAAGTTGGCCCAGATGTCTTTCACGCATTGCAAGATTAATATGTAGCTTTGCTTGCATATTTATGCTTTAAATATAGATGCCGTTTCTTTATTTGATGATGTAGAAGTTAGCATGATTCTAAAACCGATATCCGTCCATTTTATACGTGTGTAACGAGATCTCAGATGAGTTTTTCCCGGCTTCGATATTTTAAACGGCATTGGCGATTAGGCAAATTTAGAAAGGCAACTAACCTTTCATGTTGACAGCATACATTTCGTCGTATACCATCTCTCCTTAAAATCACAAATAAATAAAATTGATTAGATAATTTCAGTTACGCAATCACCATATCATTAAGCTTTCCAACGTACATAATGCCTGCCTTAATTGCCATTCGACCCGCCTGCATAGAAAACACCCATGTCCTATAGCTTCAAAGTGGGAGCAGGTAAACAATTAAAAAGATGGTCCAATTCATGACGTTTTCTGCAGAACGTTTTTTTTTGTGTGTGATAATCTTGCAACAACTTTTGTCGTTGTTTTTTTTGCACAGGTTAGGGGCGAAAAAAGATAACGGGAAGTGGGGCGAGTGCCCCTTCTCAGAGGGTCCCCTGGCGTCCTCTATTAACGGAGGAAGCCATCCTATGCTGTCACGCTGCAGCGAGTGGGCAATGTGGGACTTCTACTGGCGTGTATTGTAAGTGAGCCATTTAAACAAGTTAAAAAAAAATGTTTTCTCAAATGGTGTTTCGTGCTCTCCCATGACTGCAGCTGCAAATAAAAAAAAAAGCTGGAAGGGGTTAGGTTGCCATGTCCTTCATCGGTAGGAAAAGAAGGGCACATATATTCTTAGCAAGTACAAACTATCCCGATACGTCGCACTGCGATGCAGTAGTCTACAATTTAGTGGCGTAGCTTGAAGACGGGAGATTCAGGAATATGTCTGAGCAATGAGGGAGGTGCTCAGAAAGAGTCACAAACGTTCCTGGGGCACGGAGTCCGAAATACTTTTACATGCTTTTTACTGCTGTAAAATAAATGCGCAAAATTTGCAAGAGGTTCACAACCTCTGCGCATTCATTTTTCAGCAATGGTCAATCATTGCATGTGAAGCAACTGCAACTCGGTTGAGCGCTCTTGATAGGCCTGACAGGCACAGTAGCTTTTCACCGTGATGACTCCTGTACTCACCTATGGGGCTGAAGCGTGGAGGCTAACGAAAAGGGAGGAAAGTTGAGGGCAGCGCAAAAGGCCGCGGAACGAAAAATGGTAGAGGTAACATTAAGAGATAGGAAGCATGCAGAGCGGGTCAGAGAAATAACTAAAGTTACTGACATTCTAGTGGAAATTAAGAAGAAGAAATGGGCATGGGCAAGACATGCAGTGCGAAGAGAGGATAACTGATGGTCGCTTAGGGTAACAATTAAACTGGATTCCAAGGGAAGGAAAGTATATCAAGCGGAGGCAGAAAGTTAGGTGGGCGGATGAGGTTAAGAAGTTTGTAGGGGTCAAGTGCATGCAGCTAGCACAGGATCGGGTCAATTGGAGGAATATGGGACAGGTCTTCGCCTTGCAGTGGGTATAGACAGGTTGATGATGATGATGAACTTTAAAGCGTAGAAAGCCGGTTATTCCTGGATATCTGTAAAAGCCTGCGAAATTCCATAAAAGATGAATTCATGAAGATAAACAGTCAATAAGTGGGAAACTATCATTTCCTCAATCCTTATGCACGGGATTTATTCGCGGTGAGGGAATTTCAAGAGCCAATACTTCTAAAAAAACAGCCATTTTAAATCCATATGTTACGCCTCTTCACGACGGTTTAAAGACGTCCCGTTTCTTTTTTTCCTGTTTGTGGCCTTGATTTTTAAGTTGCCCTTTTTGGACTGCAAACGTTTCCGTTTCAGTAACAGAACTGGCGTTTGCTGGAATGACTCGCCAAAAGCTATTATCGAAAACAACCATGATTTACCAGAGCGATTTTACCAGAAGGACGAATGTGACGTATGCGAACTTCGCAACAAGACGCTTAAAAATGGGTCAGAATGTCAGGTAAGTACAGCTTACGCCGTTCATTTTACCTCTGGCTTTGATGTGCTGTAAGAGCGCCATATGCAAATGAAGAAAACATGCATAAAATATCTGTAGGGTATGTAGGGTATAGACTAATTACGGGCTGTGAAGCTGGAACATCTGGCTACTTTTATTCCACCGCAATATCCACCCTAACATAACATATAACATAATACACTCTTAATCCAAAGAAGTTTGTCAAACTCTACCCTTATTCCAATTTAATACGCATAAATCAACCGTAATCCACCCAAACTCATCTTAATCTATCAAAATAACCCCTAATCCAACATAATCCAGCCATAGTACCACGTGGAACAAGAAGCCTTTCAGAATTTTGGCGCAGGCTTCTGATTGGTCTCCGGGCTGATGACTTCATAGTCCTGCTTAAACAATTTGTGGTTTTCTGGGCTACTAATTTCTAGACATCGGACGCCGAGTCGCTTTGAGGATCATATAAAGCTTCCATCGTGTTCTGCCGAACTTCAGCCAAAGCTTCATAGCGAGAGCTTGATGATGAACGTAGCAGATTTTAGCGCAGTTGGACATATATACATCCAACATTATAACGCATTGATGGAGGTGCCATGAGGCTAAGCAGCAATTAACGTCTAGCATAAATTGCCCTGGGTAGTGTATTTTACCTCAGGGCAGTCATATAATTGTTATTATTCATGGCAGATCGATTCACAGTATCTTGGAAGCGAGCCTTTATAGCTCTGTCATCTCCGAAAGAATTAAGGTACTTCCAATGAAAGTCTAAGATACCTCCTCTCCTTTAATATTTTAAAGGCGTTCAAAACAGAAAAGCGTGACACCAAAGACTCCGCCATACCTGTCGCAGCGCTGTCATCAGCAACGCTGTTATATAAGCTAGAACGGCTGTTGGTACCTGCGGTAGATTCACCTGATTTATTAAAATTATTTATTCATTTATTCTATTTCAAGCGGTTTTTGTACTCTCAAATTTAACAAAATATGGTTTTTCAGTAAATAACACGCTCTGCATGCAACTTAAGCTATATTAACTATATTGTCACCCGTGCTAACCGTGTCAGTTGTGAAGGGGAAGAAGACGAAGATCGTTCGGAGAGCGCGTGGTTCTGGGCCGCCGCTGCTTTGCCTGGTCAAGCGCCTGCTCTCTGCCTCCTGCGCCTCATTTCTGCGCCGTCCTTTGACACTGTCCTTCTGGACTGCTGTCCGAGTAGCGAAAGAACCCGTGACAATATTAACTCTACGTTGTGTCCACAACGTCAGTGTTTGCAGACATGAACTACCAGTGGGAAAAGAGACTACCATATGGAAAAATTAAGTTTTAAATGGTTCTGCCGTGTTTCTCGGCTCCACAGCCAGGTATTCGTTAATTTTAGAATGAAGCTTTCCAACGAAGCAAGAACAAAATTTGTTGAAAGATTCAATAGACTGCCGCTTTAAATCTAGTCCTTTGTGCGCGGTGCCTAGAGACAATAATTACTAAGAGACACCAATTAATGCACATCCTCTGGTTGTCTTATTTTAATAAGTAACGGCCCCACAAGTGATGTGTAATCGCACGCCCCTTTTATTGGACGTCCTGAAACGAGCAACAGTTGACAGGCAAAAGCTTCCAACGATCAATGACGCCGACATATTGCGAGTTTATTGCATAATCATTACCCATTCCGGCGGACAGAGAATGAATTACTGCCAAGCAAAATGTCCTGAAAGAATTTGTAAATTCACTAACTGAACAGGTTTCATAAATGTAGTGAACATAATAAATACCCAAATTTGCCGTAATAGCACTGAGGCTTTTCGCAATGAAGTATCAAGTCTTCTGTCTCCAAAACATATCTTGTAGCCTGAGTAAGCTGCGGAACTACGGAAGTTCGAGACATACGCTACTAGGACGAATTACGAGTAACATTCATGGGTTCAATGTGCACCTAAAGAACCTATAACAATGCAGTTTACCAGCCCCCCCCCCCCCCCCCCAAAAAAAAAAAAAAAAAAAAAGACTGCCAGTGTCATTTTTTAGGAAGTGGTGCCCGTGAAGGACGCAAGAAAAATAACAAAAAGCAAGCAAAATAAACGACTGCCGACTTAGTGCGGCTGGGCTGACAGCGAATTAGGCACGCTAGCACTTAGGTTTTGTGTCGCAGATACATATGATCGTAGATATATTATGTTGAGGCATGCAAAAGGAAAGAAAAATAAAGAGCCTCTGCCCGTGACATATGATCGTACAGTCATGAAGTGACACATTATGTCAAGGGCCAGCCGAAGTAGATATGAAACCCACCTTTAAACAAGCCGTGCCAAGTGACAGGGTGCCGAGTAGCCTGTCTCACTTGATATCCAAAGGTCATGACAAGCCCGAATCCAGCTGCCAGCTCTGCCGTATTCGGTCTCATGGCGTAAGAGAAAGCTCCAACCAATCAATTCACTGCCATATCAAATGCCACCTGCCACCTGCACGAAGCAATCTCGTACGCAGGATCAGAAAAAAAAAATCGGAGAAATGCAGGAGTGAGGATCTCAGTGATAGCACATCGAAATTTTCTTCAATGAAATCCGATGTTTAGAACTCACATGGTGATTGTTTAGAAACTTACGCTCTAAAACTAATATGGCAGACGACTGCAGGTCATTCGAATATCCCAGTAATTTTTCTGCTTCAGTTGCGCTTGAGTCAATGTACGTGATAGCGCCAGCAAACCATCTCTGCTGCTAACAAAAAAATTTAGTTGTGGTTTAGCTCTGGTTAACAATAGTTGAATTGAGGAACCAACGGCAGAAGCTTCTTTTGCCTGCTACATTATTCTCCTATCACACCCGATCAGTGTAAGGTGTTGCATTATTGGGGACACTTAAGCTCATCTTTTAAGGGTATGACGCGAGAGCGTAAGCTACCAGCCCACATATAAAGTCACGCTTCAACCAAGCAGTATGGACGTGCCTGCGTGTCGTAAGGGCAACGAGAATGCAAATGATTCTGGTAGGTTGATTCTGATATCACCCTCCCATATGAAAGGAGCGACCCGAGTTTGCAGCTCCTGCCCGTGCCATAGGGGTAACGTGAATACAAATTTCATGACAGGCTGATTTGTTTATGAGGAGACCGTAGCAACGCCTCTTCACGACGTAGCTGCGGCCACCCGATGCCTTAAAAACCTACCGTAGTGTAGCTTTCGCTACAAAAAGAAAGGAAAGTAATTAGAGATGTTAAACATATAGTGATTTTCTTTATTGTGCAAGAAGCGGGTGCATCGCGTATGGCAGAATTCATGTGTTTGCGGCAAGTGTGGTGCTGTTGTATATCTGTGTTTATCAAAAAAAAAAAAAAAACTGTTGAAAGTCAGCGCTCGTTGTGTCGTCCTCTTGCCTCGTGCTCCAGTTAGTTTCTTGAGGCGTTAACTTATAATAGCGATCCAAATAAGCTGCTGAACATTTCTTCCACACTCGTACCGAGGGAAGCCCTTCAATACATAAGTATTCAGGCAAAGAAGGTTTTCAATAGGCTACCACATGTAGCATTTCGTTTACAAAGCAAAGATTTCAAGTTCAGATACTTTTTTTTTTCCTCTCCTAGGGCAACAAGAACTACAGACGCCGCGGGGAATGCCAGGTGTACTGTTGCCCGTATACTAAGACGAGTCTTCGTAACTGGATATGTGACTATAAAAATCCGGTTAATTTGCCTGATGGAACAAGTTGTCACAGCGGAAAGGTCAGACTTTTTTGCACGTAACTTTGGCGCCCTTTCCACTGAAGCCAGTCAAAGGCATTTCACGCAAACGCCTACCGGGTAAAATAGTCCATAATTAGGCAGTCGCCATTTAGACTTTTTCAATTAAAGCTAAGTCAATCATAGATCCGCCTTCTTTCATGGGCATTATAGGGAAAGCCATCGTTATTTTTTTGTTTCTTTAGATTAAGGTCACTAAAGTAGAAATATGTACAACTGGTTTTATAAGCTGTACGAGTAAAAAAAAAAATCATTTTCTAAAAGTATATATTTTCTACACGTTGCTTCTTGCAGTCGAAAACTGATGCTGTATTAAGATTTATCCTAATCAAGACGTAAAGTACTTGTACTAAAGTTCGATCTGCGCGGTGCTATGAAACCCTTGCAGAACATTCCCTCATGGGTGGTGGCGTATGCAACTGGTAGGTTTCTCAATACAAGTGGGTAACAAAATGGCTTCTACATGATGTATGCATTTCCATTCGCAGCAAAAGGCATACAGAGCAATTTTTTTGCTGCGTTTAGAGAGAGTATATTGCAGCTCTAGTAGTTTTTAGTCCTAGAAAATGAAATTAACACATCCCTAGAAAAGGCATTTGACCTCTGTAGGCGCATAAGGTGATACGAGTAGGGGAGCTACCGTGTCTTTCATGACCACGCCGAAAATGAAACCTTAGGCGCTAAAATCGGAAATTTAGCGCAGGAAAGAACGGAAAGCGCGGGTATTCTGATATTGATTGAAAAAAGGCGTGCCGTTTCTTTTCTATACATACGCCCTAAAAACTGATTAATCGAGCTTTGCTTTAAGCAGCATGCGGAGGCCTTTCGTATATCTAGACCCATCATCAGATTTCAGTTTGTTAGGAACTAGGCAAAAAACTGCGCAAAGATGCTGCCGGGCAAAGGGAAAATAAAGAAATACAAAATCAAACACATTTGAATTACGGAGGCTGCAGTTAGGCAAGTTGCAATGGGTTGGCCATATATCAGGTGTAACAGAAAATTCGGCTTAATATTTAAGAATTGGGCTTTTTTTTAGCTTTAATAATTGTTTCTGCAGCATAACAATAAGAGTGCTACAAGAAAGATCATATTTTCAAAATTTTAATATTTCCAAAAAAAGAATGAAGCGCTTTCGTAGAGAAGATACAACGGCGAGTGAGCAGTGTTAGCGAAGAAGTGGTAGCAAAAAGAAAAATAAGAGCATAACTCCAAGAAAACTATGAGGGCACTTGACTCTTTGTGATGGTTTACATATGCCTGGCCTGACACCCTATTCGTCGAAGAAATCTCCCAGCGATAACTCTCGATGCGCAACTGTGGTTCAACTACCTCAAGGACAGAGCTGTGATCCATTTTTGAGCACCAGCTACCATCGTGGCTTTTGGGGTGGACATCCCGCCTCAGCTTCAGAAGTGTGCGTGCTTGGCTTCCATCGCTGCGGGCACACCCAGTCGTTTTTTTTTTTTTTAGTGCGTAGCACTACTAACTGCAATCATGGATTTCGCCAATGTCTTTCCGAAGCCTCTCTCTCTCTCTCTTTGTGAACTTGAAGTGGAGAAAGAGAAGGTGGCGACGCGCGCGTCGCGCGGCTCAGCATTAAGGAGGCGGAGCGGCCGCATACGTGCACCCAGTCAGAGAGTAGGACAGTGAAAGAGGGGCGTGTCAGTTGCCGACGTGGCAGCCGTCACAGGGCAGCGTTTCACAAGCGTGGGTTACACCGGAGTGAGCAGTCCTCTGTCGCCTGGGCGTCCTCAACTTCGCATCTCTCCCCTCGCATCAGTCACTCCTCAGCCTCCACTTCAGCAGATGTGCTCGCGCGGTGCTCCCTGGACCTCGGCTCCGAGCCGCTCAACGAGTCGTGAAGCTGTGTGTACTTATTCCTCCGCGCCTTTACTGGCGCTCGCCTTCAAGCGCGTTTCCTTCTCTCTTTCTCTCCCCTTATGATCCCACCCCAGACCTTTCGGCCGCAGAGCAGTGCATTGTAAAAGGGTACATAGTGCCTGTTTTCGTTCATTTCTCAAGAAGGAAAACTGAGGACGCGGCTGCGCCGCCCGTTTGCTTCGCGTCGCAATGGATGAAGCCGCGCCATCAGACACTGCGCCCCAGGTTCGCCGTGCTTGACGCGCTGAAGTGCAACGGTTAACAGTGCTACGCACCTACTTCGCATTTGATTAAATATGCAAATCGTCCTTATTTAGTGTCTCAAATAGGCACTAGCGTCACACAAACCAGGCTCTCGTCTTCCTCTTCGTGCGCGTGACGCTTGAGAAAAAACCGAAAAATCCACTCACAACGGTGAGTGGATTTGGACCGTCGTGTGCACGGTCGGTACGGCCGCCACAATATTATACATTACACTGCTATCAATTAGGCCTTTGAAATCTATTAACAGGCTAGATGTTGACGTTCGCTCACACAGGCATTGAATAAAGCATGAAGTTACCTCATTCTACACAGTATCTATATCCGAACATCTGTCTTTTTCACCTAAGGGGTGTATTCAGCAATGGCAGCATAAATCGAAGTATATGAAAAATTAAACGTTTTTGTTAAGAAATCGTGTCCAACATACTAACTTTTTACGTACAGCAGAATATTAGCGCCGTTCTCTTCTGTTAACAGTGTTTTCTACTGTCTCGTTTCAGATATGCATACATGGGGATGAAACCGGATGAAACCAGGATGAAACCATCATTTCGCGCAATTAAATAGCGAGAATATAGATATATAATAAAACAATTTTCCTTGTGTAGTCTTGGCTTTGATAACTACGTCTGACAAGCACGAAGCATTGCTTGAGTTGTCATAAGGTCTGCTAATATTGATCACCTGACCAGAGAGCCCAACCGGTGACTTGCTCGATGCAATGACACGAGAAAAGCGTCACTTGACTAGGCTGCGCAGCAGAACCTTAAATTAGGAAGCCGTTTAGGCTTATATGGTTCTCATTTTTTTAAAATGAAGGAATAAATATCTTCGAACGCGAGTTAACGCTCACATATTTACTATTTTAAGAGCCAACACTGAAGAGCCAGCGATGGGCAAAGAAACAATACCGATACTTACAGCCACTGTGTCCTTAACGCGAGAGCGTTAAGTATCACGCTCTGCAGAATATCCAGTATTATCGGCATCGTCTTTACCATGAGCGAGAAATCACGGGCATAGCTATCAGGTTACAGGGCCCCGATCGGTCGATGAATTCCAGTCCAAACCGAGATCTCGCAGCTTATGAAACAGCATTTTCGCTGGGATTGTCACTGGCCTCAGCAGGCCGAGTGGATCTAACATTTTCTCTGAGGCATGGAGCACGAAGCATTTAGTGAGCAGCATTGAGAGTGAGCAGCTCCAGCGTTGTTTTCAGCGAATACTTTATCGTGTCGTTTTCTCTGTCCCACTAGAGCCCCAGAACTTATGGTACAGCCGAAGTCGTTGTTGCAGTATCAGTGAAATGACTTAACGCCGTCAGCATCGAAGCGCTGTTGCAGGAATTCGTTAATGGAACTCCACTTTCGCAGTTTCATCCCTGTTGAACTCATTACTTCCTGTCCCTCTTCATACACTTTCTTCGCCTCTTTCATGTTGCTGACTACGGTTATCAAATCGTCGACATACAGGCAGCTGTCCAAATTTTTTGCTCAGAGAGAAAAGTCCTCAGAAACATCATACAGGTGACGTTTGTGACAGCGAGTATGAAAGGGCTACTCGAGGCACCAAATAGGACTCTGGTCATACGACAGACCTCTATGTCACCCTCAGATGAACCTTCACGTGACGGAGATGAATACCAGAGGAACCGGAGTGCGACGCGGTTCTCACTTTTGATGCCAATTTGAAGGAAACCTTATTTGATGTAGGCAGGGAACTCAAGTTCGTGGCATCGAAACTTAGAATGAGCCGCAGTAGGTCGATGTTCAGGTTCGGCCCTGTGTAGGGGGCATCTTTAAGTGATATGCAGCCTTTCGTGTTCGAAGATGCATCGAAAATTACACGAAAATTGGTGGTACAGCTTTCTGAGCGGTAAACAACGCGATGAGTTATATAATACACTCGAGCCGAGACGGTGTCGATTTTATTAGCTAGAACGTTTTTCAGCAACGTTTTTACCTATATATTCATGGATGGCTGCAGAACAGACCATTAGCCTGTCTTTGTTGGGTTTCACATGCCGCATCAACCTGCCCAGGCGTTCTCTTGCTACAGCTTCGTTGCTGACTAGCCCTTGGTCAAACGACTTCCACTGGAGGCTTGCCTTATAGTGCCATTCGGTAAAACCCAGAGAACAAGCGAACTGTTCTTTTACCTGATGTTCATCTTTTTCAGACAGGCAGCTGCTTGAGGGGATAACGAGGCTCATCCAGGTTCCAAAATACTCGAAGTTCGTCCGACTGGTTGGCGTCCTTGCCACAGATAATGGTGCGCAGAACGGCCATGCTGAAACATGACACGCCTGAAGCAGACAGTGGTATCGGTCCTTCCAAGGTTGAGCCGAAGTCTTCCTTCAGCCCACCCGAAGCCCCTTGCATTCTTCTCACTTTTTCGTGTCCAGTAGAAATCAGCGCCAATCAGAATTTTAATGCTTTGTTTGACTTGGCGAGCTGGTAAGACGGTGACAACCGGTAATTACAGATCAGCCACCCGACGCGTCTCGATAACCTTTCCTGAAAGAAGCAGCTCGTCAGAACAAATGTCTTCAGTTTCAAGGGCTTCGATGCAGTGGCCCCTACGGTCATATTAGCTCCTCAGCCATAATTTTACCCGGCATGGCTTTTTTTTTTTCATGATGTTGGCCGAGCCGCCGAAAAGGTAAATGATTACTTCTTCACCAGACACATTTAGATTCAGCTTACGCGATAGCTTCTCTGCTACCAATGATCATTGGCTGCCTCCATTCAAGAGAGAGCGAGCGAGGCGCTTTCTTTCCGGTCCGTCCTCTCACACCTGAGCCATCTGAAGCAGCGCGGCTTAACTCTCTTGTTGCTTGGTTTTGTTTGGCTGATTTGTAGGGTTTGGCGTTCCAAAGCAACTCAGGCTATGAGAGACGCCGTTGTGAAGGACTGGAAATTTCGACCACCTGAGGTTCTTTAGCGTGCTCCCTTACTGATACTGATCGCTTATTAGGATGCTGAATGAATATTCCAAGCCCATTGGATATGATCGGGCTCTGCTGTGACGCATTCTATCTACGCGTTATAATCTGCATCTGTTATCGTCCCCCACATAATTCTTCATTTGATACCTCGTTTCATGACGCCTTGAGCAGAATAACGACCCCATATTCCAATTCTCCAATTTTACTTTTTGGCGACTTCAACTTCCCTTCTGCCATATTGCCGCGCACCATTCAAAACTGTATTCTTTTTCCACAGCCGCCAGCATGCGGCCTTATCACTGCGATTCCAGCGCTCGATTCGATTATGTATTCTTTGTTTGTTCATTTCTTTTGTCGCGAGACGTAGCATTATCATTTTCTTTGTCGCGCACGATGCGCCGAGATGCATCTCGAAGATTTCAGCCCTTCGCGTGTATTTATACAATGTTCCAGTGTATGCTAGTCACCGGTTGGGGTTGTATCTCGATCTTTCGTCGCAACCTTTAAATCGAGCGCTGACGCGTGAAACGGGCATTTCTTAGTCAGACGACCGACTAGCATGTTTGGTGTTATCGCCGCTGCCGATTCGCTTAACTCTTTTGTGGGCGCAAGTCAGCTCAATAAAGAGCTTCATTCAAGTGCAGCACCAGTGTCTTCGTTTCTGGCTACCGGGCTTGTCACCACTACGTGACAATATGCTCTGACCTTGCTCCTATACTTTCAAAAACAAATCCTGTTGCGAATATGTTCATGACTGCCTTACCATCCCATTCGAATCACTGACCATTCTGCTGACGTTGAAACTAGATAGCTCCTCACCCATCACTTATCTAGAAGGTTTCAGCGATCGTTTGTCCATTTACACTACATTCTCTTGTCACATAAGAAATAGCAAACAGATAAAAGACGCTTAGCTTTTAAACCAAAGGTTATTACGTAGGCTTCAACCGTGACCTCGCTGCTTTCCTTGACAACTATCTCGAAGATAACTGGAAACCTTTCAAGTCCGATATACAACGTCTGATCACCATGTATGTTCTGGCTATCAAAAAAAAAAAAAAAAAACACCCTGCTGTCCCACGGTATAACAGAACACTGAAAAGACAACAAACAAAAATAAGCTAATATTTCGTGCAACTAAACTATCAGCATGGCACAGGCCTGGAACAAATACCACAATGATGCTGCTATGATTCCAAGGTTGTCGGAAATAGGAATAATGTCTCTACCACCTTGTCTATAAATATGCTACTAGGTAACCCGAAGCACTCTTGGAAAACAATAAGCCTCCATACGCGTACATAATTTCACTGATAATCCTGTAGTTTTCCTTTCCGACTCCCACATTTTATATATTCTAAATTACACTTTGCTCCGTATTCACACAGGGACATCTTGATAACCTCCCTGAGTCTCACTACTTTCTCCATCCGCATACAGAAAATATTATCTTTGAACCATTCGGCATTGATAAAATCATATATGCACTAAACAAATCATCAAACGGTGGTGACGCATCAACGCTAAAATCCTAAAGAACACCAAATACCATTGTAATATCATGTTATCTTTAGTTTTTCAGCCGCCGCTTTCTTCTTGCTCCTTACCACGTGACTGGAATTTCAGGAAGGTCATTCCAGTCTTCAAGAAAAGTAACCGGTCTTCAACACTGAACTATAGGCCATTCTCATTAACCAGTGTTTGTTGTAAAATGCTGAAGTGCAAATTTATTCACACGCTGACCAGGTTTTATCATCAAATGACTTCTTTCTCCCTAATCAGCACGGCTTCAGTAAAGATTGTCCCGTGACACGCAGCTAGGCATGCTTCGATCGCAGCTCTCCAACAAATTCTATGATCCTAAACTTCGAAAAAGCATTCGATAAATCCCTTATAGACGCCTAACACTTAAACTATCCCGCCTAAATCATAATCGCTCAGTTCTGGATTGTATTTGAGATTTCCTAACTTATCGCTATCAATTCGTCCATGTTAATTCACAGTCGTCATCCCTCTACTGTCTTGTCTGGCGTTCCCCATGGTACTCTTCCGGACCTCTTAAATTTCTATAGAAATGTTTAACCCTTCAACATAAGGTCTACTATTCGACTTTTGCAGAAGATCGTGTTATTTACCACCCAATAAACAATCCGACTGACATCAACATCATTCAAGAAGACCTTGCCACATCGAAAAATGGTGTAGAACTTGGCTTATATCGTTAAACAGCACTAAAACGTCTTTTTTTTTTTTCATCGCCGGCGCCAACACTGGCAACACTGACGCAATTTCCTCTAATCATTTAGTATCGTTTGATACCTACATGTATCGTGGTATCTATTTAAAGGACCACTGTTAAGGGTATGTCACTTTAAAGAAACAAGCCCAATGCTTCGACGAGGTATCGGAGATAGTCGTCGCAAAATACTGCAGCAATGCGCGGGCCGGAAAGCAGCAAAAGTACAAATCAAAGTTCTCATGCCCCTTTTCGGAAAGCCAGGTTCCTCTCTTTCTACTCTGGCCGGTGATCCTCGCCGGTGATCTCACAAGCCTAGATGGCATCCACTAGTTC
Source organism: Amblyomma maculatum (assembly GCA_023969395.1). NCBI lineage: Eukaryota > Metazoa > Arthropoda > Arachnida > Ixodida > Ixodidae > Amblyomma > Amblyomma maculatum. The sequence continues at coordinate 456,807 of JAJIZL010020297.1, forward strand.
GTCTCTGACTGGCGAGTGAAGGGTGGGCGGAAACCACTAATTGTGTGAGCCGCTCGGTACGCGCTTCTCTCTCGCCCGGTGCCTTGTCACGCACGTATAGTCTCTGCTCCGAGACCATTCTGTGTGCTGCGCTGTTTTTAAAGTATTTCCTGAAGACCCGCACGCCTCCTTCCAAACGTGGTGGAGTATAAGTAATTTGGCTTGCAGAGGCTAGACGACCAGTCAGGATAGTAAAAAACCTCTGAGATGGAAACGAAGGAGGGAAAGGAGACCGAATCGACTGATTACGGTGGCTGCAACTGCGCTATTACTCTTTTCAAAAAATGTTTGCGGCCTTGGGTTTCAGGGGCGAAGCCTCAGAGTCACCAGGGAAGAAAATATTTTCGACCCAAGTGTGGACCGTGGTCCTTTAAATCAATTTTTAGCCTGGTCCCATAATATAAATCATGTTACTAATTCAGTAAATCAAGTTCTGGGTTATTCAAAACGTAAACTTTCATTAGCCCCCCGTCCCATAAAACATATTGCTTATAAAACACTTATCCATCGAAAACTTTAGTTTGCATGTGCCGCGTATGATTCCTTTTATACTAACCTTATCCCCACGCATGGACCTGTCCAGAACCGTGCCACAATGTTCATTTGTTCCGACTACTGATATCACACTAGCGTTACTGCACTAAATCCGAGCTCCACTTTCCCACACTAGCCTTTCATGACAAAATTGCCCGTCTTTGGCTGTTTCATAGATTATAACCCACCTTCACCTAGGATGCTCCCCTTATCACATGCGCTCACTGAACAGCTCGCAACTTCCATCCCAGTGCCGTCCAACTTGAGCAGTCTCGCACTGAATATATCAGCATTTTGTTTTTCATCACAAGAGCCAAAGACTCGAACGGCCTTACATCAAAATGGCAACCATTATCAATCAGCTTCACTTCAAATCTGCCGTCGAAGACAATGCATATGCGCATTTAAATTGCTTTGCAAGCCACCTATCATGTAATGTCCCTTTTGGGCCTTGAAGAAACAACAAATAAATAATACCTTTCTGTCCTCGGTCTCAATGTTTATGTATTGCATGCCTCGCGAAACAGGTGGACCACTACACCCTCTGATACCAGCAGTACGTAGTACAAGCGTAGAAATTCATCCCAGAAACGAAAGCATAGTCAGCGGAAAAATTGTGTGAAAAGACCCCAGCCTTGTCGCCGATTCGCGGGAGAAGAAACACTGTGATAGAATAGGTCCGTTGTTGCGGGGAAATGAAAGCGCATTTGCTGTACACACGGCGCAAAACTGTAGTCAGAGTGATCACATTCATCTTTTATTCCTGAAGAATTCGCCCTCATGTTGAGATGCAAGCTGCAAACTAGACGTCATGCGAATCAAAAACCGTTGATTAAGTAAGGCAAGCTATGCTTTTCGCGTTAAAGCTATAAGCTCTCGAAGGGTCCCGCCAAGTTAGCAAGTTCCCGCTGTATTCACGGCCAGTGAGAAGGTCCTACGAAAGCGCCATTTGCCGCCATTCAAGCATAGCTGTGCTTGGACATAACGTAAAATAAGCAGCCACATATTGGTTACTTTCTTCCCCACATCATATGTGGCCACCTGGTTCCTCTAACGTTTTAGCAGAGGACGAAAAGTGTGGTAAAGAATATGATTCGTCGTTCCTCAACTTAATGTGTATTGAAGTGATAAGCTCTCGTTAATTATTAATTTGCACTTTCTGTATGAAGTGCTTCTCTACATCGTTTGTATACTGCTATCGGCTACTCCTCCGTCTTTCTCTTAATGTGATAATGTTTAATTGCTCGATATTATTTCCCCTCATTTATTTTGTGGCAAGGCCGCATTTTGTAAAGTGCTTGAAAGTAAATGATGAATGTTAAATATATAACAGATATGAAAAGCTTGATTTCTGTAGAGCCATCAACTGATTATATGCAATCAGGAATTCAATGTTTCAACGTGCAGTACGGTACCGCTTGCATGTGGGATAACTCAATGGAATTTATAACATGTATCAAATGTGCTTCGTTTGATGTGATTTAAGAGCAGAGAGGGATTTGATTGAAATGTTCCTGGGGAAAAAAAAAAGCGATAGAAATGTCAGCCGACCTCAAATGACACATACTGGAATACATGTCACATTTAGCTGACAGCTGCATCGCTGGAGTTAGCTGATACGACAAATGCGACCAGCATGGTTGCTACGGGTTAAAAACTTTATAAAACATGAAATAATAAGAAAACAGCTAGCTGAAATTGTGATAGTTTTGCGAGTTGTAGTTGCCTTTTCAACAAAATAGAAATATTTTTCGGTCAAGTTGTTCACTGCAAACGTGGCCTCGCCATAACTAAAAGGCCACGCGTACGCATTCATCTTCATCTGTATGCGTGGAGTTATTAATAAACATGCGATTAGGTTGTAGAATGGGGATTTTTTGGTTTGTTGCGCTATCAATAACACTCTCGTTTGGTTAAGGAGCCGCCGTGCATCCACGTTTTCTTTGTACGTGCGTATGTGTTTTACTGTGCGTGCACGTGCATGCCTGTGTGTTAGAGTTTGTCTGTGTTTGAGAGAGAGAGAGAAAGAGGCAGAGTCAGAGAGAGATCCGTTTTACCATCCTCCGGTACACGTAGGTGCGCCCACCAGAAATACTCTGTCACCCACCCACGAGCCCACACCCCCTACTCATCCATCTCCTCCCACCGCTCGCATCCCAGCAGCCACCTCAGCCCTCCCCAAGACCCAATTCTCTCTTTACCTACCGCGTTACCTACACCCACCTGAGGCTACCACCTATCAGCAGCGGAAGAAAAACACTAAGATGAAATCGAATTCCAAGACTTCAGGGGAGGGGATGCCTGTAAGAGCGAAAACAGAAAAGCTGAATGTGAAATCCGTCCTGCTAATGAACGTGTCATGTGTCATCAGTGCGTGTCATTTTATTTATTTTATTGTTGCAGGAATAATAGCGGTGTTCTGTAAAATAGCTTAGCAAATTGAGTGTAACTCTGGGGAACTATCACCCTCCTGCGGTAAAATCCAGCTGTCCTTCAACGCTTCCATTTTAGCTAGGCCATCACATCGAACCCGCTCTAGCTGGAAAACCCACAACCATTACCCAAAGGCGCACTCTCCTTGTTCTTCCCATCTCCACATTCCGGAAAACAATCCTGAGTCATGATGTAGATGGGTAGAAGGTGAAACTGAATGAGTGAGTGAGTAGACAACACGTTATCCAGGCAGAGGAGCTTGGGAGAGGCAGGTGGATTGGGTAGGGAGTGTCGATGGTGGATGAAGAAGGCTTTACTCTCTAAGGCTTCACATACAAAAGGATGCAAAACTACGTGAGTTAGAGCGGTTGGAAACGTTGACGAAAATGATTTGTAAATAATGCTGTAAAAGTAATTAAAATAACAAGAGCACGAAACTGGTTGTGATTGTCGCCTTTCTTTCGTCCTGGGCTCATTTGCTCTATACGTTTCCAGCAGGGTTCACGTACACTGTGTCCCAAAATTTTGTAGCCGCCGCGATCCCTTCCTCCACTGTGAACGAGGCAGTTGATAACTGTGTGCACATCGTATGCAATCACAACTGCACGCCGCGAAAAGCGGTAAGCGTTTTGCTCACCCATTCTAGCGGCTATGCCCAACGGATTAAGAAGCGATACCTAGCTATAGCTGGCTCCGATTCTTACCATCGTAGGAAGGATAGTACAATGCTCCTTTAGAGGGACGAAAGTTAGGCCGTGCGCCGGCAGGTGTAAGAGAGAGCAATGTTGCCTTGCTTTTCGACGTCTCACAGAATTATAGTACCGAGACAGCTCCTTTTTCTGGAATGGTTGTTCTGCCTGAGTACAGCACGACGCAGGGAATTCGTAAAGGTAATAACTCATCACGATGTAAATACGCGGGCGCTACCAGAATGAGGCGTGTCCTGTATCTTCTTTTTCTATGTGACTCGTTCAGTTTGCGCCCCCGAATTTACGTCATGAACAGCCTCCAATTAGCATGTCGTTTCATCCTATTTTAATAACTAGCACGGGGATGGTAATGACCGGCAACGTGTAGGCCTAACGACCGCTCATGTAGAATTTGCCCGATTTAAGAAGCAGCTCCTATAGATTTAAGAGCGGGTAATGCATTTCATTAAGCTAGCAGAAATGGCAGCATTCCAAAAGAAATCTGGTCCATCATTTACATATCAGAGAAGAGCTACAGTCGTTCCGTACCCTTGGCCTTCAAGCCAGCCTCAAGGGACAAACTTTCACTGAGAAAATCTCGCGAGGGAAAGTCAAGCGCGTGCGCGCTGCTGCGAAATCTTCGCGCTATGCTCCAAGCAGCGGATGCCGTTGGCGCCTTCCCCATCAGGGAAGCGCAGTCGCATGGTGCCGCTACCATGGCTTGCGCGTAGAGGCTACTTACCTTGGCTACTGGACGAAATAGAAACGACTACAGCAGCCCTATTAAACGTAAAGAAGAAAAAAAATCAGCAATGAGGGCTACGCACCGTAAATTGTGCCTTTGAGGAGCACCCCGGCAAATGCAGTGCTCGATTAGCCACTATGTTCTTGGCTTTTTTCACAAGAGATTGTTTTTATTTTCTTCGTATCCCCCCCTCCCCAGCGCACTCCCCACTCCTTAGCCTTAGAAGGCATCATTTAATTGGAGCTGTACACCTGGCTTGGTTCTTAGAGTCGACCGTGCACACCACCGCGCCAGCAAAGGGGACGAAACATATGTCGACCAGCCACGACAATTTAGACCGTCGGTTCATATTTACTAGCATTGGAATACCGCAAATCGACGGGCGAAGGGTAATTCTAAGAATTGATAAGCTGGTTACATTACAACGAGCGAGCCCCTGAATCACTGCAGGAAGGAAAAAAATTGGATTCATTTATACTTAAAAAAGCCGCCATGGTGCGCACGGCGTCGGTATCTTCTCAGTACGGCGCCTCGGCCCCGGGAGGACATATGCTAGCTTCGATCCAAGATTTGACTATGCTTCTTCAAAAACGTGACGGTGCATCACATGTGAAACACTTCTTCGATAGTTGCAAAAATGCACTGGCCACAGAACGGAAGCTTTTTGTTAACGCCACAAGTGGAACATTCCAGCGAGTCCGCCTCTCCAATTAAATATAAGTACTTGTGGGTAAAAGTCACGTCTAATGCAGTCCAAGCAAAAAGCATGCATGAAGGCATGGAATTTTGTGTAGTACAGGAAATGTCATTGCCGGATCTAGCCTTTTGAGACGGATATGTCGGATGTCTGTTTTGGCCCAGTAAGTCGCCATCGCACTCCTCATTAAGCTCAAACGAAAGCAAGTGCCCTCCGGTGTAGAAAAATTAGCAACTGTTCTGAGGCTACTGCTGAGAGGACTCTTTTAGCATCGGCCTGCTCATATCTACCGAGCCTGCAGTGTGCAGGGGTCCGATGAAACATTATTCTGCAGCCTTGGAAAAGGGCAAGTGACAGGAGCTTTAGTGCTAGAGACTAGTAGGTGGTGCCGTAGAAGGCCAAAATTTGTAGCGCGGGCTTTGAACTTGTGAATATACTCTTGTGTTGGTTTCCCACAGAAGTGGTCAATTATTTATCGAAGGGGCACAAGCTCCGCAGCGATCGATGCAGCATTATTACCTAAATATCGACTAGTCGTCTTCTGGCTGGGTATCACCTCAACTTCTGTTGATGATTGTGGTGGCACATATCCTTCAGTCCACACGTAAATATATTTCTGATATTCCGACCAGATGTAGTCCAGAGCAATTCGCTTGAGACCAATAGTCAGTACCATGAATTTCTTTAGTACATCGGGAACATCCAAGCATTACCTGTGGTGGTTGAGTGGAATTATGCGGGAGGGCAGAGCCTTGAAAAAAAAAATGCTCTCCAGCTGCCCATCCACGATCGTCCTCAGTGGATAAGGACGACGTCGTGTAAATTTCCATAAATAGACACTAAGTGGTTCGTGTCAGAAGTACGTCGTATGGGGCGGGCACATGACTCCAAACACGCCTTTATTAGAGAGGCAACGTGCCAACGCAAAACACATCTAGAGCGCCCGCGCTTTTATACGCTCTCTAAAGTCCTCAAGCTTGCAAAAATGCCCATATCAGACAGTACTGGGAGAATGTACCGGATATCGCCTACGAGCACTCTGATTTAATCGTAATGAGCTGCTACAACTGTGACCTAATTTGATGCTTGCTATAAAGCAAAGAACATGGCGAAAATTAGCCCCTTTTTTTCAGCGTGTTGGTATGCTTCGACTACGGCAGTCTGCGGTCGATAATTAAAAAACAATCCAAGAGTACTGTAGAATCTGCACTGGAGAAATGCAAAAGCCTTAGTGCTGCTGCAGCACACGGTAATATCGCACGCCCCTTCTATAGTTTTTGCCAGTGGGGCCAGAGCTCGTACCGCACAGTGGAAATTTATGTTATTTGGCCCGCGTTCGTTGCAGTGCTCCTGCAAGTGTGGCATTGGACGGTACACTGCCGCTCCTGTCGCGTGGCGCGCTTATTACAGTGCTCCTGCAAGTGTGGAATTGGCGATATCGCTTCGCTCCTGTCGCGTGGCGTTCTCACAGCCACATGACACTTTCATGCAACTTGGCTGTCACGTGACCTTGCCTTGTGATAGTCTCATATCCAGGTGACATTCTCATGCAACTTGACTGTCATGTGACCTTGTCACTTGATACTCTCATACTAACGTGATGTGCTCAATGATCGTTTATAGCATTAATTAACGACTCAACTCATCATGATATGACTAATAGCCATGACTCTGTATTATTTATCACTCCCTTTATGTACTTTACCGCACTTCTCTTCGAATCATCTATAGAGACGTCACCAACTGATGACGTCACATCCGGCCGCACATTTTGCGGACAGATTTTGTGGACGCTTCCGGTGCCAATGTAGCCTAGTAAGGCTTTCGCACTAAAATCCCTAGAATCTGTGATTGGAGACATACGTATCACAATTCCATCAATAGTTACGAGGTATAGCGGCGGACACATTAACCCATTGAATTGGAAAGCTTAGCAAATCTGTGTAGCTGTTCATACATCTCCCGCCGCGATGGTGCAGTGGTTAGAGTGCTCGACTGCTGTGGTCAAGGGTGCGGGATCGAATTCCGGCAGCAGTGACAGCTTTCCGTAGAGAAAATCTATTCGCCCGTGTGCTGTACCATGCCAGCGCACGTTAAAGAACCCCAGGTGGTCGAAATTTCCCAAGTCATCCAGTATGGCATCTCTCATAGCTGGAGGTCGTTTTGGACGGTAAACCCCTATAAAATCCAAACCCACATATCCAGCCACTTGTCTGGCGATCAATCTGCGCGCTATCTACCTGCCTTTGTTTATTTTTATCTCCATCCATCAAACTACCTACCTACCTAGCTACCCTCACTTAAGTGATGTTTCGTAAGGCTAAAGGAAAGGATAAGCTTACGACTAGTATAAAAACAATTTCTTGTAAAAAAAAAAGCAAACAACATAGTGACCAGTGAAACAGTGCACTAGTCGGGTATGCTACTTAAACTTATACAACTTGCGATACCCCATCATGCCGCTTTCTTGTTTCTCTTTTTTGCGTTTTTGTCACTTTGGGCTCTTTTTAGCAACATGCTGCAGCCGTTTCTTTTGCGTTCAGCACCCAAAACAGCTAATCCCGTCTTTGCGATGATTGAGCCCGTCAACGCACAAGCCTTGGTAGCGGAACCGAGACAGCTACACAATGCGCTTCACCCACGTTGGCGGCGTGCGCCAGAGGTACTCCCTCCTTGGAACACCGTGCGAAGACTTCGCAGCAGCGCACCCCATTTGACTTTCTTCTCGAGAATTTCCCAGTGACAATTCGCCCCTTGGAGATCATCTTTGAGGCCAACAAAACACCTGCAGCTCTTCTCGTATATGTAAATTCTGAACCATATTTCTTTTGCATTGCTGCTATTATTTGCCAGCTTAATGAAATATACCATCCGTCCTAATTGTAGGGACGGCTCCTTCTAATGTTCGCGCTCTTCATAATTGGTCACCTGGCCTACACGCTGTCGGTATTTACCATTCCAGCATCAGTCATGACCCTTATTCTTTTTATTGCAACAGTGTGTTTATTCTGGCGCTCAAAAAGATCGAGCTGCTCATGCGGATGTAGCAGCAGAATGTCAGGCGAAGCCAGTAGCTAGAAAGCGCCAACCTTTTTCGTATTCAGACGCAGCATAGCGCCGGCGCGTGCCAGTGACGAAAGCAATGACGATTTGTACACTGCAGTCTCCCCTGTTAGAATAAAGCCATCCTGGCGACTTATAGAGCCGAAAGGACGTACCGGTCATAGTAAGGCTTCAAACGGTTGACGTGCTCTGATTCGCGGCCACGAAGACGGGAGTCCGCACTCAGCAAAAGTCATTAATAGGAAAAGTTTGTTAAAGGACCCGGTAGGGACCTTGACGACGCGCAAGCAGCTTCTTTAAAAGGTCAGGGGTTCTGGGCGGTACACAGAGCCATGCCTCGGAGTCGGGTTTATATCATGCAGAACCCTCGCCTGTGTTGTGCCGATGTTTTGTTGCCACTGGTTTTGCGTTTAAACGAGCGCGCAAGCTGACGGCATCCTTCTGCGTACACGCCGGCGGCGTAGAGTACCGCCTATTCAGAAGGATCAGGGCGGTAGGAAACAAGTGGATCCATTTTGCAGGTTGGCTCACGTCCGTAAAGAAGAAAGAATGTAGAGAACCCAGTGGTGGTTTGCATTGAGTTGTTATATATATGTAAGGCAACAACCTGCTCCCAGTTCGAATGATCAGTGTTCACATTTATTGTCAGCATGTCGCTGAGCATCCAGCTAAAACGCTCTGTCAGTCCGTTCATATGAGGTTGGTAAGGCGGGTGCTGCGGGGATAATACAGCGTTCATTCCAGAGGGCCTCAGAGCGTAATACAGAGAAACTCCTCCGCGGTCGTTGAAAAATTCTTGAGGGCACCATGGCGAAGAATCAGGTTATTGAGAATGAAGCGACGTCACGTGCAGAAGCAGATGTTAGCGGTGATGTCTCAGTGTAACCGGTAAGATGATCTTACTGCGAAGATAATTCAGCAGTTGCCAGCAAGAGTGGTAGGAAAGGGGCCATAAAGGTCTATGCCAACCCGGTAAAGTGGGCGGGCTGGACAGGACAGTGGCTACAACGAAGCATATGACTTGTGAGGAAGGGTTTTTCGATATTGGTGAGGCAGCAAGGTGCCCACAAAATGTCGGACGATGCGGTATATTCCACATCAATAGACCCGAACACTTAAGATTGTGTAGATTTTCAATACGTCACCCTGGGCATGCTGTGGGTCAGCATGGACATCCGAGATGTATTTGCCCTCCCTGTCCAACCTCCGGCAGACACACGCGACCAATTTTGCAGCCAACGTTTGACATCAACCCATCATTAACCTGTCGCAGAAAAGACCAGATTCGCAGTCTTCTTCGGAGCTACAGTGAGTGCTTCTCGACATCATCGAAGGTACGACAAACACCACTTGCCAAGTACCGTATCATCGCTGACGAACACGCCCGACCTCTACGTCAAAACCCCTACCGCGTATCGCGGCGAGAACGCCAAGCATTCCGCGAATAACTCGATAGAATGCTTCGCGACGACGTTATCCAGCCATCGAAGAGCCCCTGGGCGGCACCAGTAGTTCTGGCGAAGAAGAAAGACGGGACACTTCATTTCAGCGTCAATTACCGCCGCCTAAACAGCATAACGAAGAAGGATGTTTACCCTCTCCCTCGCATCGACGACACACTGGACTGGCTCTACAACACAATGTACTTCTCTTCAAAGGACTTAAAAAGCGGCTAATTGTAAATTGAGGTCAAAGGAAAAGACTGCGAGAAGCTCGCGTTCATCACACCAGACGGCCTCTTAGAGTTCAAGGTGATGCCATTTGGCCTCTGCTCTGCACCAGCGACGTTTCAACGAGTAATGGACATTGCGCTGGCGGGCTTGAAGTGGCGGATTTGTCTGGTATACTTGGATGATGTCGTCGTCTTCTCAAACTTTGAAGACAACCTGAAAAGGCTTCGGACAGTGCTAGAAGCAATCAAGTCATCAGGGCTAAGTTTGAAAGCAGAGAAATGCCACTTCGCCTACGAAGAACGGCGGTTCCTAGGTCACATCATTAGCAAGGATGATGTTCGCGCAGATTCAGGGAAAACAGGTGCGATCGAACAGTTTCCACCGCCTGCCGACAAGAAAGTCGTGCGCAGGTTCGTTGGACTGTGCACTTACTATCGACGGTTTGTCAGAGATTTTTCGCACATCGCCGAATCGTTGACGCAGCCTAGAGAGACTGACGTAGCTTTTCAATTGAAAGCGCAGCAAGAAGAAGCCTTCACCTAACTTGAGCGCCGCCTAGAGTCCTCTCCTATCTTAAGCCAGTTTTATGAAAACGCCGAGACCGAAATTCACACCGCCGCAAGCAGTTTGGGCCCAGGCCCTGTTTTCCTTCAGAAGAGCGCCGCACACGAGAAAGTTATCGCCTACGCTAGCCGTTCCCTGTCGAAAGCTGAAGCCAATTATTCAACGACGGAGAAAGAATGTCTTGCTATCATTTGGGCCACATCAAAATTTCGTCCCTATTTTTACGGATGACCGTTCAGGTTTGTGAGCGATCACCGTATGCTCTGTGCTGGTTCGCCAACTTAAGGATCCCTCCAGCCACCTTGCGCGATGGAGCCTGCGTGTGTAAGAATTCGGCATCATAGTCGTCTACGAGCCCGGCCGCAAGCGTTCCGATGCAGACTGCTTATCATGAGCCCTATCGATGCACCGCCGAAAGAAGACGACGAAGATGCCTTCTTTGGACCGGTTTTCAGCGTTATCAGTACATAGCCGCCTCATGCAATGATCCCTTGCTATCTTTAGTAGAATACCAACATCTCATATACTCATGAAAAGTTCATGTCAATCACGGCAGTGTGAGGTAACGCTGACTGTCATGCGATGCAGGAGTATTATACCGTGTTGACACTGTGCATCCTCGTGCATTACAATATAAAAATTGCTTGCGTTTTGGGAACAGTGCCAAAGCTTGCAAGTCGGCAACGCACTGACGCGTTTGCAGCGGTGATCACGCATCGAATCACTGCACTTCTGAGACTATTAACTGCTGCCTTCGCCAATTCAGTCATACAGCTGATCATCCCACTTGTCCAAAGAGGGCAGCTTAGCAGAGTGTCTTAGACTTCATTCAACGCGACAGGTGCCCGTGTGCAGATGCTTATGCTCTAGTAGCGAAAAGACAGTGTGCATACGCAAATATTGTCCACACCTCAACTCCGGACGTTGTATCAAGTATAACAAAGGCGGTTGTTGGTGCTGTAGAGAAAACTGTTGCTGGGTATACTTGATCGCTTAATTAATACATGTCCTGGTCAAGAGAGCTCGGATAGCGGCGGCGGCCAATGGCGTCCCATGATAGGGTCTGCCACTAAGCTCCACAACAAAACGCACCTGCCTTCCCAAATCATATCATCGTAATTAAATGTTTTCTCCTCCTCCTCAGATATGTTTTGCAACAAATAATTTGCGTGCAGGCTGCATCGTCGTCTATAGGTACTTTAACCCCGTCTACCTGCTCTATTTCTTATACAACAATAGATAATATTGAACCTACCCCCTCTACTGCGTCCCCGCCTGTGAATGTAAACGATACTGACCCAATCTCGATTTCTACCGCATATCAGCAAGACGCTGAGATGGCCTGCCCATCTGAGAACATTCGTGCTTCCTCCTCTCCTAATATATCAAATCATCCGCATGTCATATCTAAGGAAGGTAAACAAGGATTTACAAAGAAAACAGATGTGTTGAAAGAGGCTGTTGCTGCCTCATTTTTAAAGCAATAATCATGGCGGGAATCTCTGTACTCCAGTGGAATTCTCGCTCTATCTCATCATATTTCAATGACCTACAGCACATTATTCTCGAACTTACCCCTGATATTATATTACTGCAAGAAACTTGGCCCTTTTCTAATTGTCTTTTTGCAGTTAAAAATTACCGTGTTTTAGAGCTGATCGCCCACACGACAGGGGCGGAGGCTTGTTAAAATTGATTTCAACAAATGTGGTTCATCGCGCTAAATTAGTTCATGACTTTATTGGGCCTGATTGTGAGATACTTACCGTTGAGTTGATTGTCCCGCAGTGTGTCCCTGTAATAACTGCAAATATCTACTTTCCTACTGATGTCCGTAGGACAGATGGTTTAGAAGTTTTACTGCGTGATAATTCAAATGTGTTTTGGCTGGGGACTTCAATTCCCATTATGTCATATGGGACTTCCGAACAGACCATGTGGGCGGTTACTTTGGTCTTGGATGTCAAGAAATGATGTACTTTGTACTTTAGTCGCGCCATTACAAATATGGGAGAAAATTAACAATCAATTATTGATTTAACATTAGCAACAAATGATACTGCAGTATAATTGTGGTCTGCAATAGACTAAGGTACTTCAAGTGACCACTACCCAATCACTTTCAACATCGCACGTAGTCTGATTAGGCCAACTGATACATCATGTAAATTTGCCAACCATTACACTATTCAAGAAATTTCTAGGAGAGGACTTCAGGTCCTCTGCCCCCTCTGATAAATCGAATCGCGGTCCTGAAGTATTGTATTCAGTGTTAGACGTAATTCGGCAATCAGAGTTTATTGTTCAGTCTGCCATTAAAGACAAGACTCCTTCGAGCTGGTGGAATGAAGATTGCGAAAAAGGCTATCGTCTGAGGAAAGCCGCATGGAATCGCCTAGCCCATAATCTGTGCCCAAACGACTGGAATAATTACAAAGTCTTTGCAGCCTCATTTAAAAGAGCAATGTCCAAGGCTAAGGATGAATATAATGTGAATCTGTGCTCCTATAATGTCTAATCCAGTCAACCGGACATCTCTCTATAGATACATGGAACGTGCAAAAGTTTTGTTCTGCTTTCATACCACTTACTCCATTGTTTTGTTCACACAAGAAGAATTAGTTCGATTGGACTCCATTGCCAAAGGCCTTGCGGCACGCTTTCAAGCTCGCTATAACTTTTCTTCAGCCCGATTTCAGTTTGATACAAACTTCGCTAAGGTATCTATACCTGAATTCATGTCTGCAGTTAATTGCCTGCAGTCGGCTGCCCCTGGTGTTGACAGAGTATCAGTTGCCATGCTGAAAATACTATTGAGAGGCTTCGCCTCTGACCTAATGCAAATTGTTAGTTGGTCTTTAGAAAAGGCCTGGATTCCAAAAGTTTGGATAAAAGCGAAAATATGTTTACTATTGAAAGACTAGGGGAAGGGTTTAGATCTCGACAATATACGGTCGATTGCTATCACTTCAAATTTGGTTAAGCTCATAGAACGGTTAGTCTACGCTAGTCTCATGGATCATTTTTTATCCTTCTATCCTAGCTTTAGCGAGGCTTAGATTGGATTCCGACGGGGATGCTCGATTCGGGACGCACACGGAGACTTGGAGAGCCGTATTAGGGTCGCCATAAGGCAATAAAAAAAAGGTTTCAGCTCTAATTACTTTGGTTATTGCCAAAGCGTACGACAGCGTAGAATACAGCATTTTGCTTCATACATTAACTGGCCTACACACTCCGTTATAAACCTTTGCATGGATAAGGGATTTTTAAAGGATAGATCATTCTTCTGCACAAATGATGCATTAAATTCCAACACTTACCCCCAGTCAAGAGGTGTACCACAAGGCTCAGTCCTCTCGCCGTTATTGTTTATTATACTAATGCGTGATATTCCTAGTCGCCCGGCCGTCAAAGTTAATGCGTATGCAGAGGTTATTGCTTGTTTTGCTTCTGCCACAAACATGCGCAACCTATATCGTTTGCTGCAAGATTGTCTAAATGTTCTGGACGTCTGGCTGGACAGCCTATGGTTAACATTAAATGTCAACAAATGTGCCGTCCTCGTATTGTTAAGCCCTGTTAACATTTCCTTGTCTTATCATTCTTTCCTAATCCCGCAGGTTGATCCTATTAAATATTTGCGTATATTACATGACCCACAGTTAGACTGGAGGCCCAAATTAGATGCCGTGTGCTTAAGGTGAACGTGCCCTTGGCCGGTTGATAAGAATCAGTAACAAAAAATAATATAGTATGCATCGCAACACCTTCCTCTTGCTTTGTAAGACCTGCATACGGCCAATACTTGAATTCGGCTCCATTCTCTTTTCTGGGTGCCCAAGGTACAAGCTTGAACCCTTGTTTGTTTTGGAACGACGAGCTCTGCGCCTTTGATTAGATCTGCCCTAATCAGTGGCCAATGCTGTGCTGTACTTGGAAGCTCGGATACCTAATCTAAATTCGCGGTTTCAGCTTCTCACAGTGCGAACATTTTCAAGGTTTTTGGAGCCTGTCCCTGGATTGGCTTACCCCATATTTACTTCGATCCCATCATACCTCTTTGATAATATTTGGCCTAGATATACGTTCTCTCCGGTTGTGTTTACAATTCCCTGGTGTTGAAACTTACCGTTTCAGTAAACTCTTAAGTGCAAGTTAACCACCGGAGGCCTGATACTATAATCTCATTTTATGACATCCTCCAAGGCCACGATAAGAATGTGTCTGCCAATGCATTAAATAGCCCTATAAAGGAGCATCTAGACAATTTTCCGCGCCATATTGAAATTTTTACAGATGCCTTCCATGCTCCCAGCAATGAAAAAGCAGCTATTGGCATATACTCCCAGGCTCTTGGACGGAGTTATTCATTTTAGTCCTTGACTAGACGCCAATTTTTGCTGCTGAGTTTCTGGCCATTAAGATGGCAGTGACAAAGATCCCTAGCAATATTTCAAAGGTTAGTTTTATTTCTGGCAGCCTATCTGTGTTGGCATTGATCGAAAATTCGACGGACACTCTGCTTTGCCATTCCCTTTATTTTTTTAATCATCCTCACATTGCAGAAGTGCGTTTTCACTGGGTCCCTGGCCACCGTGGCATTACATCTAATGAAAGGGCAGACTTTTTAGCAAAATCCGCCCTTAGTGGACCTCTTTTTTCTTGCATACGTACCTAATACCGTTTACTTAACCTTAGCACGATTTCAAAATTTCCAACGTCTCCATTACCTCAGTCACGAACCTTTGCTTTCTGCACCGAAGTACCAACACCTCAGATGGCCTTGGCGTGGACGCATGTGTAGTTCAAGGCAATGTGAAGTGTCTGTGACTCTCTTGCGCTGCAGATTATCGAAACTAAATCTGTATTTATGTCGTTCGGGGCTATCCGTTACAAACATTTTGTGAGTCTTGCAAATAAATTGAATCTATATATCATTTTTTTCCTCTTCTGCCGGCGGTTCGCATCTCTCCGTAAAATTTCACTTAGCGGCTCCCCTTTCGAGATTAGGCCTTCCTCTAAACCTTCCAGTTCTCTCCTTCGTTGCAAGTGTCAAGGCATATGCATTAAAACCAGTGTGCAATTCTATTCATGATTACATAATTTCAACAGGCAGATTAGAATGCTAGGTGAGACCATTTCTTTTTCTTTTCCTTTTTATTTTTTTCCGAATTCTTGCTTAACATCCATATTTATTTGAATACACCGGTTCTTTACCATATATATTTAGAATCTACATGTACCCTGGCCAATCCCTCGCCGTGAGTACGTGCCATTTTGACTGAGGTCATCACCATCATCATCAACAGTAGCAGCTTCTTCGCACAGCAGCAGCGCTCAGACCCTGAGTTGAAAGACCTGACTGATTACCTCCAAGGAAAGATCGCTTCTCCTCCTGCTGTGTTCTGACGTGATTTATCGTCTTTCACCTTGAACAGCGACTTCGTTGTGTCTTTCACCTTGAACAATGACGTCGTCGTGAAGAACTTCGCAGCCAACAGAACCGCGCAGCTCCTTATTGTGCCTAAAAATCTCCCACGAGATTCTGCAAGCGCTGTACGATGACCCGACAGCAGGGCATCTCGGGTTTGCGCGCACGTTGCACAAGATACAGGAGAAATATTACTTGTCACAGTTGCCTGCCGACGTTGCTCACTATGTGACAACGTGCCCTGAGTGCCAGTGACGCAAGACACCCCTGACGAGACCTACTGGTCTAATGAGCCCAATACTGCCCCCGATTAAGCCCTTTCAACAAATCGGAATGGACCACCCAGGCTCCTTCCCAAATTCATCAGCGGGGAACAAATTGATCATCGTGGCAGCTGATATGACCCGCAGTGCCGAAGCGAAAACCCTGCCTAACGGCACCGCAGCAGAAGTCAAGTTTTTGTCGAACGAATTCTCCTGCGACACAGCGTTCCTGAGGTGCTCATCACGGACAGAGGAACTGCATTTACGGCTGAGTTCACGCAGGCCATCTTGCACTGCAGTCAGAAGAGCCACTGTAGAACAACTGCCTACCATCCCCAGACCAACGGACTTACGCAGTGTATCAAAAAAAAAAAAAAAACGATCATCATGAACGTCCTCGCCGAACACAAGACCTGGGACCCCATCCTGCCATATGTGATCTTCGCGTATAGCACAGCCGTCCAGGAGATCACCAGAGCGGCCTCGTTCAAGCTTGTGTACGGTAGGGAGCCCGCGACGACGCTCGGCGCAATGCTGCCACACGTAACCGACGAGGAGAACCTCGATGTAGCCGCCTACCTGCAGCGTGCAGAAGAAGCCCGACGACTCGCTCGGCTTCGTATCAAATACCAGCAACGCACCGACGCTAGACGATACAACTTGCGACGACGTGACGCAGAATAGAGCCCGGGAGACAGAGAATGCGTTTGAACGCCGATAAGCCGCGGCGGGCTGAGTGAAAAGCGCTTGCGGCGTTACTTCAGATCATACAGAGTCCTTCGACGCGTCCGACAGCTTGATTACGAGATCATTCCCGACAGCACGACCACATTCCAGCGGCGCCGGACGGGCCCAGAAGTCTTCCACGTTGTGCACCTCAACCCTTATTAGGCGCGCTGTTATTTTAATATCTAGTGTTCTGTTTGCCGTTCTGCGCTCTTTTGTAAGCATCGGGCTGATGCCTTTTTAAGGGGGGAGTAATGCCGCAAACCATTCAAGTCTTTATTTGTTATTTTTTAGACAGCCGCCGGCATGCTGCTTTATCCTTCTGATTCTGGCACGCGCGCGAATCAATTCTGTATTCTTTGTTTGCTCATGCTCGTTGTCGCGAGGCGCAGATTTATCAGTTTATTAGTCGCGCAAGATGCGCCGAGATGCGTCTCGAAGATTCCTCTCATTTGCGTATCTTTCTGCAATGTTCTAGGTTGTGCTGGTCAGCATTTGCAGCTTTATCTAGATGTTTCCTCGCCGCCTTTAAATTGAGCGTTTGTAGATGTGACGGAATTCTTTGTTCGACAACCGCCGAGCATGATTGTTGCTATCGCCGCCGCCGATTGCTTAGTTCTTTTGCGGGCTCAAGTCAGCCCAATAAATATTTTATTGAAGTTAAGTTCAAGCCTCCTCATTTGTTACCAATGGCGTTGTCACCACTACGTGACAGTGTTGATATTTCTTGCGCAATATTTTATTGTCCAGTATAATGCAGTGCTAAATATATGGCCAAGAGATCAAAACAAAAAAGTGTGTGCCAATTCTCCGCCATTGAGTTCTTCGCACGAATGCCTTCTCCACGGCTGTGATAGAATAGATTTGTGTGTGTGCATGTGTGTGAGAGTGTGTGTGTGTGGGGGGGGGGGGGGATTTTAGGGCTCGTGCAGTGCAAACTTTAACTTGTACAAAAGTTAACGTTTGTACGAGCTCTCGTCTTTCCTTTGTCTAGAAATCTCTTCTATCATTTTCCTTTTCATTGATCACTATATATATACCCTGGCTAATCCTGCCTCGTCAGTATGCGCTCTGGTTGAAGAGAACAGCCCCAACAACAGAGCTGGCTACTAAAACATCTTCAATTTCCTCTTCAATATCCCGGACAGCTTTACACTTCTTAGTAGTTCACTTTGTCCGAGATAAAGCTTGACGGTGCTAAACATAGAGATCAATCGTTATAACAGTCGCATGCAGGTTCAATGTGAGTTCTGTCTACACACCAATTTTAACACTTAAAGCAAACCTATATACATAAATCAAAGCTAAAGCTAGTCTATGTGGATAATAAGGGTCACGTTAGAAAAATAGCTCATTCAGGACAATGCAAATCTAGTCTAAATAACATCCGAAAAACCTAAAGGTCGTACATTTTAAGTGCTCAGCTCTCTCAAGAAAAAGGGCGTTACAACGACCACTAATGCCATATTCTGGCTTTTGAATTAACCCTAATACATCATCATGACGAAGCTTCAAGATGATAAAGTGAAAAATAATGTCTAAATCAGCTTGCATTTGTACGACCTTAATGAAATCCATAAGAGGGACACCGTCCTCCTTGATGCTGTGATCATTTGGCGGTCTTTCGAGACATCGCACGTCGGCTGCTCCGAAACACTGCCCGCTGGCCTGCAGAAATTTCCGAAGTAAGTACCGAATTAAGTTTTCCGAATCCGCCGGGCTGCATCAGTTTTTAACACCTCATACTTTCTGCAGATAAATCAACAGACTACGAATATTCGCGGAATGCAGTTACTGGTTTACTATTCTTTTTGTCATTCCGCGTTTTTCTTGTTAAACATGTGGGCAAATAGAAGATAACTGCGCTCAATAAATCTTCTCAAATTTAAGGAATTCTACTTGTAAATAACAAACAAGGTATTTCTGCTACAAACTCCAAAATACACCGTGAAACAATCTGGCAGAAAGGCTGTATGTTGGACATCTTCCTCTCCCAACATTACATTACCTTAACCAATGCAAGAAAGATCTATCTCGGAAATTTAATATGTAATTGTGCAGAGTAAGTGCGCAAGTAATGTGCGGCGGTCAAGTGCCACGCATCAATGAACGTTAGGCGCCGCCGTGTTCAATTTTAGCCTCTTCGGTAAAGAAACAGGTGTATCTTATTTTGCGGATTCGTCAGGACTTCTTGTGTCTGCATTGCACTCTGACGTTAGTACGCAGCATTCTGTGAAAAATTGACAGGTGATTATATTTTTAATGAGAGTATCAAACGCTCACAGCGCTGAGTATTATTCAGTCTAGACTCTCAAGACTGTATATTACATTTAATGAAGGATCAATCAGTTCCTTAAGGAACCAAGTCCTGTGACTAACGTTTTTACGGGACAAAACCTTATATTTTGTTAAACGTAGGAACTTGTTCGGCTGCTGGGGCGACTAGTAGCGACTTTTCTCTTAGAGCAATCGAAAGTGATACGAAAACAGAGGGCGCCTGCTATTGGCATTGAGGACCTCAACGTAATAACAAAGTACCAATCAGAAACATTCCAGTGTTATTTTTTTTTTTTTTTTCATCTGATCTCACACTCACGTGCTGCAATAGAAGGAAGGGAGCCTACATGTTGCACCGCTACGCTGCGCCGCGGCCCTCGCTCCCTAAATATGGGTAGGGTGCCTCGATGTCGATATAATGCGCCGCCGGACAGGGTGGAGACACCGCCTTCGAAGGCACCATATTGGGGCGAGCGCAGATACAGCGGTCTAAGGAGCGTCGGCCGGATTTCTTGTTCAGCACGCGCTTGCGCTAGCAGGCTCAGGTGTATAACGTTTTTACGTATATACTCGCAATCCTGAGCACTTATTTCTTTTTTTTTTTTTGCTAAAAGAAATGTTTACCGTTTGCTAGCATGTGTAGTTCTCAGAGACGATGGTCATATTGGAGTTGCTAAACAGTTACTCTTTCGCCGATTCGGATGCTCAATGCGGCTATTTTTAAGACTATTTTATAAAGCAATGCATTTCGTACTGCCGGACATGAATGAGTGTTTGTGGTGCATCACATGTAGTGGGCTTTAGTTGCGTCTATTGCTACAGATCAACAACTATGTTTACGTTTGAATCAGCCGCGTATATCGACAATTATTTGCATCGCAATGACCCATCGTAAACCGTTGAAAAAACACAGCAGATAAGGATGAGTCATGATGAGTAAATGAATCTTTGACACGTGCCGCCCGCTGATGCATACGGCATTTTATTTCAAAACACTCCTCATCAAGACTTTGAAGCTGACTTTAGATGCACGCCTAGGAGACATCTCTCAACCAGCAGACATCTCTTAATCAAGGTTAGCGCCAGCTACAGTTCTACTTACGTATCCATCATCCGATTCTTCCGGCTGACTTACTCATCTCAATTAAATGCGCAGGCTCATCGTCACAAACCGCTCCAGCAGTCTGTTCATCAGCTTTGGGTGTTCCGCGCAATCAACTAATGGAATCGGAACTGTTTGTTCGATAACGCATTTAACGGATTTTACTGGACTCTTCAACAGCAGATGTCGTTTTGTTTCGATGAGCTTTTGAACGCATCTTCGCACGAAAAAACAACGTCGAGAACTTGCTCACTCACATAAACAAGGTTACGTGCTCCGGCATTGTATTCTTTTAACTGCACTAGGGTATGCTCCTCGCGTGCCTCTTCAGGAGTTTACAGCAAGCATAAGGAGACTCACTAAGAACCCAGCCAAATGAGCGACGATGTCAGCTTCAGCTCTTGTCAAGGACTCTATTTCTGCAAGTTCATCACTTGCTAAAAGCAGTTCCGTCCTGAACTTATTTGATTTCGGAAGAAAGAAATCAAACAGATAGGTACTGTCGTCGATGTCATAGCATTAAGTTTCGGGAACATTGAGGAACTGGCTGACAGTTGCAATCTTCAGAGCAGTCTTCATTCAGCAGATATGTGATTCCAAACGCAAGTGGGTAACTGCGTTTGACGAGTACAAAAATATAAAAAAACGCTTTAATATAAACAGATACAGACCGCAAGAAGACGACACACGCACATACGCAAGCGCTAGACCTTTTTAGATAATCGATTTGCACTTATTCATTGGAAATAAATTTTATGGATGCATAAAAGCAGCAGAGGTATTGTGGCCTACCTCGCAGATCTTCGCGTTTTCATTCGCCGTCCAGTCTTCACGCTTCACTTTCGCCTCCATACATTTCTCCGTCTCTCATCCCGTGAAGAACAAAAACATCTGGCGCCTTCTTTTGCCGAACCAGCACCCAGTGGAACACAGCAGCCTGACATGCTAGTTTTTGCGACTGAACACAGTTCAATCGCCCAGCACCCGGCGCACAACCCAACCGCTTCGGACACTCCGCAGCAACGGCACAAAGCCACTTGCATCAAGATGGCGAGCGATGAGAAAGCGCCAGCGTGGCGCAGGCCAAAGGGTGTCACTATATTCTAGACACTATAGTATCACCACCCTGTACAGCGGAGCGCGACAATGCGGAGCTCCATCTCTCTGCGGAGCGCCACGAAGCGAAACCTCTGCCCTGCACTGGGTATCCGAAGCTATGCTTCTTGTGAAAAATGGTGCCCCGATGCAATGTTGCGCTTAGCTAAGCACTCTGTGAAAGTGCTACGATGTGTGTGGGAACCTGCCACGTATCCACCTCTCGTTTTTTTTTTCTTATCTTTTTTTACTTAGCGCGAACGTTCACCAAACGCATTGCAAGCTATCCAGTGTAAACACGCCGCCCAACGCATAGCGTTTAATTCCTGCGCTGATCCGCAAACCTTTGCAGGCTGTTCGCGCTAAAAATACTATACAGAATATGTTATTTGTCATCTGCAAACAAAAGAGGAGCCAACATGCACACTTATTCTACAGCAGAACATATTTGCCCGATCGGATGTGAACATATTAAATGCGTTTTATGTTTTTTTTTCTATCATTTTTTTTTTCAGTCGGCTTATGCAGACGCTGGTGCTGCTCAAGGTTGCAGCACGGCCACAAAGAAATTTTTCATCGATTTACTGGCAAATCGGGCCGATACACTCTCAGCGCACTCCAGTTACGAACCTCGGTTAGTAATGCCGTGAGCTATTAAGTGTTATCATAATGCGCCTACTTGCTTAGTTCGCTATACATTCAGTGCCAAGAAACTGAGGTTCGGTGTTTCATTTTTTTTTTCGGGGTTTCTGCAAGAGTCATTCTCTCGATTCAAGTTGGTTCAAAAACTGTGGAGGATTCGAGAAACGCCTTTCAAAATAGGATAGTATGCTGGAACATCTTCAAGCAGACAAATTTTATTGTTGCGAAAAGCGGCGATGGTCTTCTCCGCAACAAAGGCATTCCCGCTTTGTGCAACCGTGGTATATTAAACAAATTAAATGAAAGAAGCCATCAAAACATTCACACTTCACACCTAGCTGATCACGTGATTTAGCACAAACAGCAACTTACATATACTAATTTGTTCAGCGTGCTTTTCATGGTAGTCATACATATCACAACTAGGAATTGACTGCGACGTTACTAACACTACTGTAAATAATACACACCTGGCCCTAGGTTAAGCCAAACAGCACAAACCAACACAACAAACTGCCCGGTTTTTGTAACTTTGAGGCTGAAAAGCCGGTGTGCATCGCACGTTGTACTTAAAGGAATATAGAACCACGCAGCTGACTGAGGCTTGCGAACGATGGTACTGCAATGCAGGCGATCCCGCGCAAGAAAGCAAGCAGTGCCACAAAAGTTACTCCAGCCAATGCGTGTGCATGCTGCATAAAATAACCGCTCGCTACCTTACCAGAATGTTGGTCCATTTGAGAGTAAACAGTGATGATAATGCAAGAAGATAGAGCCAGTTTCAGTTTCCCCGGTATCAAGAAAGCACTTACAGCTGACGACATGCCGACGGCGCGACTGCTTGACCGAGCCAAGATGGCAACCGACAAAGACCGCGATGTTGCCAGACCATCAAGCTGTTTCGCATATCGTCTAAGAAGATTTTTAAATAAACGAAACTTTAAATGTATCGCTCATTATACGGTACTGATTTCTTACAAGAGTTTTCTTTATTTGTGCTCATACAACACTTGTTTTTAATACGAAAGCATTATACGCCCTATCATAAGAAAAGCCGGCGGCGTTCTCTCGTGAGATCGTCACAAAAATTCCACTCCCATGGTAAGAAAGCACCACTCACACCTGCTTTATTTACAGGCAAAATGAACAAAAATATAGCCACCGTACACACAACAGCACCATGATGTTTCAGTGTTGTTGTTAATGAAGGGGTGGGATGGTAGTTCCCAGCTTTACACAGTGATATGTGTTTGTCACTGACGCACACGCTTCTCCTTTTAATTCGCACTCCCTTCGAGGAGTATAGCCCAACACCGATTCGTGACGTAAGCAAGACGCGGTGACGCCGCTGTCGCCAGGCTGGACCGACTGGGGCTGAAAAGAAAGGTATCGCCTATAGGAATACATAGATACAAAAGATTTCAAAGCAGTTTTCAGATTTCACAGTGCGCCTATGATGTCGCCATTCGGTGCAGAGTAACTATGGACATCGTAAAAGACATAGATCGTATAGGAATGCAAATCGGGAGAAAGGCTCATACAAACACATCCAAGGAAAGCTTACCAAAATAATTTCACCCGCTCGCAGTGTCCTAGTCTCCACAAAAGCAATTTCCAGTCATTGCCTGTAGCAGCTTCAGTTTTTCTGACTCAAGCTGCGCCTTGCGTAGCTCATAGAAGTTTTTTTCAATTCAAGCGCCATGAGTTTTTCTGGTGTGTTGCGCAGTAGTCGGAGCGCTGTCTTATACGCTTTGCTTAGCAGGGCATCCGCTTCTTGTATTTAGCTCTCGTTGGTTCAATGATAGCGTAGCTTGCACATGAGTTGGCTAACTACCAGGTTTCAAAGTAATTCTGTGTCCTCTCGCGCATGCTTTGTCGCCTGTTGGTGATGCGAGTAATCATGCTTGCGTCCTATATCGTAGTTGCTTTGAGCAGAGTAAATATGTGAGTACTGCGTTGGTTGGATTTAAACCACATGCCCAAGAATTTTATTGTTGTTTTTTCAGGTATGAGCATCCCTTGCAGGTAGATGATGAGTTTCAGGTTTACATCAGTTGGAACAGTCCGGCTTTGCTTGCCTTCCAGACTCGCAGCAGTTCTGATTTCTTGGTTGAGCATGCGAGCCCTATTTCTCCGAGGTATTTCTGTACACAAGAAGCCGCTTCCTGGAGTTTTTATTTCTTCTTCAGGGGGAGACTGTGTTTGTCCAGACTTGTCGCTGGCATTCATCATCATCATCAGCCTGACTATACCCACCGCAGGGCGAAGGCCTCTCCCATACTTCTCCAATTAACCCGGTTCTGTGCTAGCTGCATCCACTTGGCCCCTGCGAACTTCTTAACCTCATCCGCCCATGTAACTTTCTGACGCCCCCTGCTACGCTTTCCTTCCCTTGGCATCCAGTTTGTTACCCTAAGCTACCATCGGTTATCCTCTCTTCGCACTACATGTCCTGCCCATGCCTATTTCTTCTTCTTAATTTCCACTAGAGTGCCAAAACTTTAGTTCTCTCTCTGACCTACTCTGCACGCTTCCTATCTCTTAATGTTATCCCTACCATTTTTCCTTCCATAGCCCTCTGGGTTGTCCTCAACTTAAGTAGAACCCTCTTGGTTAGCCTCCACGTTTCAGCCCCCCCCCCCCCCCCATGACGTGCCTAATGTTTTCGATTTTCTCTGGTTTTCGAGCTAGGTCTACCATATCTACGTTAACTAGTAGGGGGGAGATGACTGACTCTTGGGGTGTTCCTTCGTTTGACGTGTCACTTTTGTCCGATCGAAGGCCTCCCATGTCAATGGAGGCAGTTCTTTCAAAGAGGGAGGCTTTTGACGTATCTGCGGATTCTGCGTCCGCAGTCCAGGGCGTCTAGGCCCCTAAGGATCGCTTCGCGGTTAACGTTATCGAATAACCCCTGGACGTCCAGGTTCATGACATTTTCAACCATTTGAGGTACGTTGTGGAGCCCCACGTCTTGTATTGGGAGCACTGTGTCCTGTGTCAAGAGTTTTGATCTCCGACATGGTATGCCGACATGGTATGGAGTACACGGCCATCATCTTCCACGTAATTTTGTAGTGTTAGCGTGACCACACGTTCGTAAAGCTTGCTAAGGCACGACGTGAGCGAGACGGACCTGAGGTTTTCAATTTGGAGTTTTTTGTTAGGTTTAGCTATCATTATTACTTCGGCATATTTCCACTCTTCGGGAACCGTCTCCGCCTCCCAGTGTTTGTTAAGAAAGCTTACGGGCTTTTGTATGAGGTCGTCACTCAGGTTGCGGATCAGGGTGTTCCCCGAAACCGCCGAAAAATAGCATAGAGCCAAATAAAGTTTTCTTCGTCCTCCTTCGATAAAAATGCTTCAACTGACTCCTTAGCTTTGGTACCTGTGCTTAATTGTTTACACAATCCGCGCGCCAGCAAAACATGCATCACAACAGTCTGACAGCATGATTTTATATGCTAGGGTAAATTTGGACCCTTTTCATCTTGCTCAGCATTGCTGTCGTCGTTTGGAGCCTTAAGCCAAAGACGGACAGCACCAACTAGCCCAACAAGATGTTTTAGTATATCCTTTTTTTTTTTTTCATCTGCTTATGCTCACTACATGCGGTAACAATTTTTCAGAAATGCGCATCAAAATTGTGACGCAAGATTTCGTCGCACATCGTTCCGGGTGGTGCCATACAATTTCTCATTTGATATAGCACGCCTCGCTTAGTAAGGGTGAAGGCTGGCTCGCCATATGAATTCTAACCAACTTAGTATGTATCCACTATCGCAAGCATTCAAACCGTGGTTTCGGCGATCACGATTCTGAGATTGCATGTGAAGCATATGGCAGTATACATCCGATATTCAATGGACGCACACCGAATAGAGTACCAGCATAAATAAAGCTGATTTTTATGTCTAAAATCTCTCCAAAACACTTCACTCGAGGGACTAAAATGTTTACGCATTCATATACATAAATAGTCCTAAAAGTCTCTACCGTATTTTTCACGTGAAGTTTCAGAGCCCTTATTGTCAGCATTGATGAAAATTTGCCTAATTTTAATATTTGCCTAAATTCTGCAGGAGGCCAGTTCATTGCTGCATCCGCTATGAAAACAAGTTTTCTTATGGCTCTTCTGGTCAGCTGCTTATGTAAGTAACCACACTTTGTTAATTTCTGGTTTTTCATAATCCTGAAGCTAGACGAATCGTATGAGCTTTTCGCAGAACCTGAATATCAATCATACAAGTCCGCTACTCTACAATACGAATGGAAAACAAGCAAAGTAATCCCCATTCACAAAACTGGACGAATACCTGATCTCCATAACCACAGACCTATGTCACGTGCATCACTAGCGCGAAAACCTATGAAACACGGGATATTCGCACATATAGTTAATGTTCTTGAAAATAATTTTTTCACAGTTACTCTGCATGGATTTCGTTAAATTTCTCGTGTTACACGCAGCTCACAACCTTCACTATGGTTGGCATGTTAACTTAGACTGTTTTTTTTTTTAACTAACTGCATATTCCTTGATTCTTCCAAAGCATTTTACAAAATAAACCATGCACGCATTCTTCATAAACTAAGCTTCCTAAACATAAACCCAGCCGTAATCGACTGGATCCGCGCTTTTGCGACGTCACGTGTTTAATTTGTAACCAATGACGCTAACTCACCTTCAGCCCCAGTTGACTCCGGTGCACCGCAAGGCTCACTACTCGGTCCTTTAATATTCCCCCTTTATATTAATGACTTGGCCGCTTATGTCTCTTTGAAAATTTCTGTTTGCATAAGACTGAACATTATATCGCAAAATAACTGATGATTTAGAAATCGTTATTGGAAGATATTAATAAAATTATTAAGCGGTGTCCCACCAGCGCGGCATAGAATCAAACATTAAAATTAAGTGTAAATCTATGCGATACCTCTCGAATTAACATGACGTGTCTTACATATTTTCCTAATAACATATAATTACAATGCGCAACTTCATATCGATATTTCGGGTCTTGTATTGTCTATAATGCCACCTGGAAAATGCACACTGACCACATAACTTCTAAGGAAAGTCGGCCACTGGGATATGTTCTCCGGAATTTCTCCCTAACTCCATCATCACTAAAACTACTATTATACACAACTTATATTCGTGCACAGTATGAATATGAATACTCAATATGAATACTCTAGTAGCAGTACAACATCCCTCAGCCGGATTCATGCTAAGCAACCACCAGAGGACTTCCAGTGTTAATAATATGAAAGTGCTCCTACACCTCTCACTGTTACTCACTAGAGGAAGATTATGTTACCTATGCCTTTTTCATAAAATATGTTATCCCAATTCATACTTAGTTCTCTTTTGGTTCAACCACCACCATATAATTTATCTCACCTATACCATTGCCAAAAGGTATACATTCCGCGTAGTAATATCGTAAACTATTCATATTCATTTCTTCCCCATACGAGAAAAGACTGGTTAACTTACCTGCGCCGTCACTCGCTAGAATAACCAGCACTGACAATTTGGAATTGCTGTTCAAAATTTCATTTTGTGAGTAATTTAACAGTTGATTTATTCTCTGTAATAACTGCGTTAGTTTTACAATGTATCTTGTACTCAAGTTCTGTTTGCGCGACCAAATACCACTCGTGATAACTAATATTTTCCCGTTTACTTTAATATCTTTGTGGTGTTTGCTTTCTATTCATTTTTTAATTTTTGTATTTCTATGTTCTAAATTTGTATTCTAGTTTTGTGTAATTTGTCTTTATTAATTCTTCATCCCCTTTCTAATGTACAGCGAGAGTGTAATAAAGAAATACATAAATATGAAGTTGTGCTATGTGCTATGCGCCTTGCTTTTCGTGCCCGTGTGCAATCATCATCATCAGCCTGGCTATACCCACTGCAGGGCGAAGACCTCTCCCATATTTCTCCAATTAACGCGGTTCTGTGCTAGCTGCGTCCACTAGACCCCTGCGAACTTCTTAACCTCAACCGCCCACCTACTTTTCTGCCGCCCCCTACGATGTCAGTGCACATTAAAAAACCGCAGGTGGTCGAAATTTCCGGAGCCCTCCACTACGGCGTCTCACTTAGCCTGAGTCGCTTAGGGACGTTAACTCCCACAAACCAACCAATCAATTTTTGATCTTGAATATGTTCTGCCCGCTCTCATGCGATGCTCTTTTATTCATCGAGCCCCTCTTTTCATGCAGAATAGCATGTCGGTGGTTGTAAGCAGGCTTGCGAAAACCTATCGATACGGTGAATTCTTCAGCTTTGTACAGTTGATCTCAAGTGCGCGTCTCCTCGTGGTAAGGAAGCAGAAGCGAAAGCTCTATTCAATTCGCGGTCACACGTTCTCCTTCCGAAGTCCGCCGCCACTCCGTCATACTTGCTGCACAGAGGCATTTATTCACTCGCGACATTTCGTTACTGAAACATAAAGACCTTCCTTCTTTCAGCATCAGTGATATATATTTGGAAAGCTTCCACATGCAAAACTTCAACATTTATTTGGACGGTCGGACGCCGCATTAGCTCATCAAGAGCAATTATATTTGGGAAGATTTTCTTGACGGTCCTGTGCATCAACGCATATAAAAGTATTGCGTGAAAGTATATTTTCGCAGAAGCAAATCATGACGAGACCAACAAGTGTTCAGTTTGTGCTTAGAATGTGTGCTCCCAATCGCTTCAAAGATACCATCAATGATTTTTGGTTCTAATCCTTTTAGTATTTTGTAACTTCTGGCGACTACTTTACACACGGCTGTGTTGCTCCGAGAAAGTTCGGAAAACTTTTGGTTCCAGCAAAAAAAAAAAAAGAAAAGGAAAAAGGGAAATTGTGCAGTGTAAACACTCAGGAACCTGTATGAAGGGCAAGAGGCCACAGTCAGAACTGGGCATGGTCTTACTGATTGGTTTCCGATTGAGAAAGGGGTGAGGCAAGGCTGCATACTGTCGCCCTGCCTATTTAACCTATATGCAGAGTGCATCATGAGGAAGGCCGGTCTGGACGAGTCTTCAGCTGGAGTGAAGATTGCTGGAAAACGTATCAACAACCTTAGATATGCGGATGATACCACTTTAATGGCAGAAAGTGAAGTGGAACTCAAGAGACTTCTGATGCGCGTACAAGAAGAGAGTGAGAAGTTTGGGCTTAAACTGAACATTAAAAAGACGAAGATCATGGCGTCTTGCCCTATCAAGTCCTGGAGCATCAATGGACAAGAAGTGGAAGCTGTGACAGATTTTCTGTTCTTGGGCGCCAAGATTACCTCGGAAGGAGACTGCAGCCATGAAATTAGGAGACGCCTGCTTCTGGGAAAGAGAGCAATGGTTAGCCTTGACCGCCTAGTAAAGAGCAGAGACATTAGTCTGCCAACCAAGATCCGTATAACCCGTGCTATGGTCTTTCCAGTTGTGATGTATGGATGCGAGAGTTGGACTGTGAAAAAGGCTGACCGCCGAAGAATTGACGCGTTTGAATTGTGGTGCTGGCGAAGACTCTTAAGAGTTCCTTGGACTGCCAGAAGATCAAATCAGTCGATATTGTCGACCATAAACCCTGACTGCTCATTGGAGGGTCAAATTCTAAAGTTAAAGCTCAGCTACTTTGGTCATCTGATGAGAAGAGAGGAGTCGCTGGAGAAAGATTTGATGTTGGGAAAGGTTGAGGGTCGCCGGAGAAGGGGTAGGCAGCGAACGCGATGGTTAGATGGCATTCTCGAGGCATTGCAGATGAAGCTATGTGATGTTAAGAAGATAGTGAGAGACCGGAAAGCGTGGCGTGACATGGTCCATAGGGTCACGAAGAGTCGGACACGACTGAACGCCTGAACTGAACTGAACTGAAACACTTGCAACCATTGGAATAATTGGCGTAAAACGGTGCCTTGTTAGTTCAATAGAGGGGTGTTACCTTTGGTCAATCATTGCTTTTCGTTTTTCTGCAGGTGGTGTTTGTGCCCAGGAAGAGTCACATGTAGTGAAAGGTGAGTTATTTTCTAAGTGCTATATTTTATTCGGTGATACATGGTTTCCCGAAATTAGTTTCAAGCATAGAAGCAACGTTACCACAGTATCCCCTCATATGAAGTGTAGAGGCTGGAAAAACAAGAAGGAACCTGTTGTAGAAGTGTAATTCCAACCCAGAAGTCTTCCAGTTCTCGCATGTTCTTTATACTTTTGTTCTCATTTCTTCATAATTTTCACGTTATATTTAGCAACAAAACATGACAATATAGAAGTCTGGTATGAAGTTTTTTGCCACTTTAAAGAGAATTAGGAGTTTCGTCGGTTTTATTCACCTGTAAAATCACCTAAGCGATAGCTACTCTACATTTATGCTCTCGCCGTATTGTGCTCTTCTGCCTGTTCATTACTTCCCACTTCCAATTGGTAGCTTCTGAGCACACATTCTAAAAGGATATAATGGGGTGTTTCTAAGGTGCTCGAAAAAAAAAAAGTAATATACATAATGGTGGCAATTTTGAAGTATAAATATATTCGAGCTCTTGAAAGTGCATTCGGCAACCAATAGGTCATTGCAAGCATCACCTTTCCGCTCGTACCTATGTGACACAATTTTCTCAGCATAGGTATTCTACATACTGTTTATGCGGATTAACGTGGACGCAGAAACTGCAGCTTCGAGCAAAAGGTACGCGTTAACCTAGTAAACAGTATTTTGAAACTTCATATTAGAGCCATAATTTGCACGATAATGCAGTGCGTTATGTTAAAACAGTTCTCATAGGAGCATTGTTGTACCTGTAGAGCAATAACATGCTACTTTAGCACCTTATGCTTGTTTTTGTGGTGAACAGTGATGCCATATCTGGGGCAGCTTGCAATTTTGGGAAGCCAACCTGACAAATTTATGAAAGGGGCCCATTGTATAGCATCATTCCAGCTCTAAGAAATCCCAAAGCAGCCAGCACTAATCACTCTATTTGCAATACGTTTTCGAAGAAACGATTCGCACTGACAAGGTTGTGTTCTGTGTTGGGTGTGGTAATTAAACGAGGAAAGACTCAAAATACAACGCTTGTATCAACTTTCAGAGGACGCAGTGAAGCTAGGACTGTATTTTGTATACGACGAAATCTTTGCTCAACAGGCAGCGTTCGAGGAGAACAACAGCTTTAATACTTACTTCACAGTGCTCACCAATGCCGTAAGTTAGAACACAGATTTTCTCTCTTTGTATTGTCGCTTACTGCAGTCGCCTGCATGGTTCCCCTTGCAAAACTGGAATAGCTGCAAATATATGTTATTGCTGCAGCTGATTTAAATAAGGTAGCATAACGCAAAATACGCGCATGCTAGTGTGGCGTTTCACTTCGATTTCCAATCGGGGCTGCAATTTCAACGTTGTGTTGCGGATAAAAAAATCTTTGAAATTTATGGTTGGAGACATTAGTGGTAGCGACCACTTAAAGAACCTATGAGAGAAATGAGATAACGATGTGTTGTGCATCCGTCGCTCACAAATGAATATTTCCGAAGGCGACGACGTGCAATCATAGCGTAAGTAAATGGTACTTAACCACGAGGAGGGATCGGTTGTGGCGACAGCAGAGGGCAGCGGCCGGAGAGGCTAACCTTATCGCGCGGCCGCTATTCCAAATTCCAGGGCTAGGCGTTGTTTTCCCATGTTTAGTTTATTTCTTTCTATAAGTCAGACTCCCTTCAGACAAAAACAATTACGAAACGTCATGCACGGGATAGGCGATAAATTTGTCATTATATGTACGAATCGTCTCTGAGCCCGAATACGACACATGCCGAGGATTGAAGGGTTCGCGGTACTAGTAGCATCTCAGCATTCGAGGCCTGTCACCTTTTGGCGCGCTCTGGTCCTATAGGATATTTCATACTCACCATGTAGTTCGATGGCACGAAGACGTTGTTCGCGATTTCAACCATTGGAGCGATTGGCGCTAGCGCCGACCTGGAGGAGCAAGTTTAACTGCGTAAATCTGCTTAGTGCAGCCGTGTCAGGCATTCGATTGAATCTGTGTGTCTTAAAAACTAAAAGTCGTGTTTTTATACGTGGATTTCCTCGAGTGACCGCATTGCGCATTTTGATCTTGCGTTTTCGGTGTTGTTTCTGCGAGTTTATTTGCCCTCTTTCCCCTACTGCTCTGTATCTCAATGCCGGACGTACGCAATGGAATCAGACGCAAGATCTCTTTACAATAAAAAAAATAAAATAAGCTACGATAAGCTGGGTTAATCAAGCTGCGAATGCACAAAGAAGCGGGCGGACATTATTATTTGTGCAGCAAATACTTCAGCGAGCAAGATATCATTTATGACGGGTGTGTGTCTTTCTTAGAGGGCCCAAAATTGTTAAAGAAGGGTAACTGACTTTAGATTAGTTTTAGCACTATATTGGGGGCTACGGCGGACAACAGCTAAGGCGCAGAAGGTTTCAATTAATTTAGTAATTAACAAAATACGCTAATTAATTTTCATTTTATATGATATGTTGCATTGCAGAATTGGAGCTCGTCCACCCTATTGTAGCGAAAACAGATTTTCTTAATAAAATTGTTGCGGTGTTGTGATCCTGATAGGTGGTTTCACCCCATAACATCCGGAAATTTACGCCTCTCTCTATTAACGACAGACAAGCGGGGTCAGTTGGACCTATCGCCACGCGTTCCGCTGCTCGCGTTTCACTTGACGCCGATAGTACATTTCCTGCTTTTTTTATTTCCTTTTTGTCTGTACTTCAGGCCCCCAGCATCACTTTCGTGTCACACAGATATGATTTTGGCTTCTATCAAGAGTCTTAATCAAATCATTCATATAGCAAGGGCGGTGGTGGTGGTGACAAAAGCTTATTAATTAAAAAAGGGGTGGAGGTATGCATTAGCCGGATCTTTGAAGACCCAGCACTAGGTGGGGTCCTTAGTACAGGACCCCAGTGCCGTCGACCGCTGCCCGGGAGCACTCGACCAAGGCCTTTTGGGCCTGCAGGTCATAGCAGCCGAGCAGGGTCGCCTCCCAGTCCTGCCGAGTGGGTTTGGGGTCAAGAGGAATAGCTGGGTTGGATGGGCAAGCCCACACCATGTGGTCGATGTCCGAAGACTTCTCCGCACAGTGCAGACAACTACCCGTGAAGAAAGGATTAAAAAGTTTTAGTGCTGCCGAGCACAGCAGTGTTGGTATGCAGACGGAGTAGAAGCCGCTCCTCCATCTTAGACCTTTGCTCGGGCGAGGGTAAAGGCTATGACAAGATTGATAATAAAGAACAATTTCTTTAAAAGAATACACGGGTTCGAATTCGAGATCTTGATCTAGGGGGTCGAGATGGGAAGCCCGGAAAGAAAGCGCGCAGGCGGCGGCGTCGGCTGCCTCATTCCCCTCGAGACCCATATGAGCAGGAGCCCATACTATTTTCCGGTAAGCGGGGTCCCCGGTATAGGTGCAATTTTGAAGTAGTCGGTAGGCTAAGTATGGCGCCCAGCCTTGCTCGACGTTGCGACAGGCCCCTCGCGAGTCTGAGATAATTGCTTTGGAACCAGTGTGGGCAGCTGCCAGCGCAATTACGACCTCCTCCGCGTGGGTTATGTCACGGGCGCGAAATGTAAGCCCGTTAACAGTTTTGGACTAGTGGACCACTGCTGCCGTGTACCATCCCCCATGGTGGGGGCCGGAGGCGTCCACGTAATAAATGCCGGGTTTCGACCCATAATGGCGGCCCAGGGCTCCCGCCCGCGCCAGGCGCCGGCCATGGAGGGCGCATCTCCCCTCGAAAGGGAGACGTACACGATCTTCCATTGTGTCCGTATTAGACACAACCGGAAGGGTATTGTTGCCAACTGTACCGTTAACTCTGCATTCATCATCGCGCGCGAGTGGCGAGCGCAAAAGCTGTCCCTATCAGGATGTTTACACCGGACGCAAGTCTGTCCCTTAAAATATAAGGCTGACATCGTTCTCTTTGAGAGGCGCATGCATATTATTCGAAAGAAACTGCTGAATAATCCAAATTTTAAACGAGAACTCTGAAAAGTTTTTTTTTTTTTCGTCTACGCCCACCCATCGCAATTGCGCAACGAGATATGGCAGCTCTTCCCAACTTTGACAGTTACTTTGAGCAAAAGGTCTATTTCATTTCGGAGTGGGCTGTAGCAGACGACTCCGCAATAACATCTGTCATTGGAGTAAACAAATATAATTGAGCATATGCTGCATTTTGTCTCCAAGGTGTACCTGATTTCAATTAAGGAAATAATTACTCATCAGCAAACCGCCAGGCGGTTGAAAGCAATACTTATCAGTCTTCAGGGGACCATCTTGAGTCCGGTTCAGTCGCCCTGCCAAATAAGTTAATTAGTACGGCTAATAAATGATAGAGCGAATCGAACTGAATAGTATTAATTCAATGATTTTAGGGTAATCCACCTAGTTGGAATGAATTTGTAACAGCAAAGTAATTATCCTCCGAGTCCAGCCGCGTACAACCGTAAGGTTGCAGAAGAAAGGTAGCAACTTTCGTAAAATATTGCAGTTAAAGAAATGTTCCCTCGTCCAGGTTTAAACCTAGACCTATGACATGCTCAGGGCCATTCATAACTATCTGTTTGTCATCCTGTCTTTGCGTCTGTAGATCCGTACTTCGACGCCTTCCAAAACTCATAATTTGACTGTGGTAATCGCTTGTTTATATACCTTCCATCTTATTTTTTCAGCGTGGTATCTAGCGTTGTCAAGACGCAAAGGAGTATTTTTAGTCAAGTTGTTAGTGCTCTAAATTGTGGAAGTCGGGAACTACATATACCTCCACTACTTGCATGCCAAAATATTTTTTTTTTCAGGCCCAGGCATATTTCAGGAACCACCCTAACCTAAAGTTTTACTTTACACTTGTCAACTCATCAAAATTACAGGTGAGAATCCTTCGCAGTTCTGCGTTCATCAACTAATCACCAATATCTCCGCTTCTTCAGGAACAAGACAATCTTAAATATGTCACTAACGAGAAAATGCAGTTAGACGCTGAAGCAACTCTGCAGAATATGGAAAATATTTTTACTTGGAATGAAAGTTTGAGTAGTGACGTCGACGTCGTGTTCCTTGTGACCGGGTAAGCTATTGCGTTGCAATGTTAGTTTTAATTGTGAAGTTTGTATAAAATGACAAATGGTTTAGTTTCCACAAAAACTGAGTGCTCAGTTCTTTATTTCCTTTCTTTCTTCCCATCTCCTACAATAACGGTAAATTTTTGCGACGTCGTGTTGCATTGCAACATTCTTTGTGAAAACAATCACATGGTATTGAACACATTTAATGTTCGAAGCGGTAATTATAGCGCAACGTCGTGTGTCTACTACTGCCTTCTTAGCCGTCCTTCGATAGCTCAGTATCTTATTTTGTGCGCAAGCTAATTCCAACCTCACAGTAACATTGAGCAGTGATTGCTACAATGTACTTTTTTCCTGTGCCTATGAACCTCAGAGACATACGCAGGGAAAAGAAGACATGCTGTGCTCTCCTTACGCCTACATTTCTTTAACCCATTCTGAGCTAATATTCATCTCACATTGAACATACGTGCTGTCGCCAACCGTTAATACAACTCGCTTTGCCCTTCGCAGGTCCAAGATGAAGACAAGGGCGTCAGAAATGATCGACGAGTGGTACGGTAAGAATAAAAAAAAAATGCCATCTGCCTAGACTTTCCTGCTGCTCGTCGTTTTACATTAGCATCAGTGCATTTTCATCAGTAAAATACTTATTTGACCTTTACTCTCATTTTTTTTTCCTTTCCACAATGGCATTTGCATTCGATAGCAACGGCGCTTTATGCTATCGCGGTGAAAAGAAATTCGAACCGCGGGCCGCGTGCTTTTCCACGCAGTCTTGTATTGGAGCGCTAATCCGAGGATCTGTGTCCAAATCCGATGCGTCTTTACTGTCGATAGGCGAATCGGTGCTTTAGTTAGTCGCTCGGCATAGATATGGTTGGCCATAGATTAACACAACAGAGCAACAATAAAAGCGGACACTCAGGCCCTTTCGCGACCGAGCTCTGTGTTCCACGTCTCTGTCATGCATGGCATAGAAAAAAGCTACCGGTGGCTCTGAAGTCTCCTTATGCACTGTGAGTACACATAAGCATTGAGCGAAGCTGTTTCGCTCTGTTGCATGTTTTTCTTAATCGAATTAAACGAAGGTTAGCTCGATTTCACATGGCTTTTGCGTGACAAGAGTCCTTCAATAATTACTGGTCACGACACTTGTCCGTAACGCTATGGGAGACCTGGCGGCTTCAAATACCGCTCGCGACTGCTTCGCCGTGGCCTCATTGTGCACTGAAGGGCTTCGTTCGATGAGCTGGGCTGTGTTGCGATCTAAAAGGATGCCCTTCAGTTGTTGACTTAACGGCGAGATTTAATGTCTAGCGCACTTTTGTCCCTCCGGGAATGTACCTTTGTGCGTACAAGTATGCCGCGCCCATTTTACTTGTCGGCATGACGTTTCGGTTACAAAGGCGTAACAGATAAATGTCTCGCTCGCTCCCTGCCTCCAATGAAACGGAGCTGGCAAGGATAACGAAGCATGCATTAGAGGTGCAAGAAACAGGTGGCCTCACCTCTGCTTTGATATATGGGCACGTTTGTGAAGAAAATTTAATGTTTTCAGGCCCAAATTGCCGACGCAGAGCCCTTCCGCGTCGAGCAGACAATTGAAATCTATTGGAATCGCGAGTGTGATTTAAGCGATTGCGGGGAGCGAAGTAAGAAGTTTTAGTGAATGAAAATGGCAACACAGTGCAGCTCAAGCGACAGTGATACAAAGACGACAATTACTCAAGTCACAGGACACGCGTACAACTGGCGAGAACCCCGGTACGTGTGAATGGGCCTGACTTCCTTTAAGCATTGTTTAAAGGAGCCGGCAGCTGTAGCGCAAGTGTCTAGCGGAACACCATATAAGTCGTCTTTTTTTTCTTTTTTTTTCTTTTTTTTCTTTTTTTTACTGCAGTTGTTCGCTGAACATACTGTTGGATAAACTGTTTGATATCCAGGTTTGGTCACATTGGTCAAGGGACCAGGACTAAAATATCTTTAGTATCCTGTACCTTACCAAAACGAAGGCTGAGCAGAAACGATCAGTTAACTTTCGAGTTTATCCCGGCCATTGACAGCGCCACCAAGGCGATATTTAGGTTATAAAATTAAGGTCCCTGAAATTCGATTCAAGGTAACGCAGTGATTAGACCGGATAATTCTGTTTTGGAATAGTGGATAACTGAAGTAATTCAGAAGGAACACGTCATCTGACCCACGCATTTTGACATTTATATAATGATGAGGGGCAATCCGCCACTTTAATGATTCACGTCGCCAGAGGTGGCACTGTGGTTAGGTTAGCACTATGGTTAGCTCAACTACTGCTATCAACCCCGGCTGCAGCTTTTCGATGGAGGCGAAACCAATTAAGCCGTTCTGGTCTCACGCTGGGCAGGCGGCTGCCACGGCTTCGGCTGCTTCTGATAGATGAAGGGCAACACAGCAGCTTCGAGTTTCCATTTTTTGCGTGCCGAATCTTTGGGTCAGTGGCTCAAACTCATTGAGCGGGAATCGGGCTGTTTAAAAGCACAACAGAAGAAACGTTGCCGTAAAGCCATGCTGCATTTAAGCATAAGGGCTAACGCAACATAAATGGCGGCCGTTAATATCCCTGTGAATACTTGCATGCCTGTCTTCCCTTCGCCCTTCATCGCAAGCGGGAGGCATTGTTTGTGTGTTTTTACGAGAATATAATTTTCAAAGAAGTGTAACGCGCGGAGCACATTTAACCATTTTCGATATAGATATAAGTAATTCATACGTCATCTTTGAACGTAACCGACAGAGGCGGGAGCATAGATCTGCGCCGACCACAGAGTTACTTCAGTGCGCGAAGTCATCAAATTAAACTTGACCTTCCGCAATGTAACTACCCTTTTGTTTTCGAAAGTGCAATCACTGCTCTTTTAATTTCGGTGATACATTCAAAAGATACAGTGAAGCTAAAACCAGACCAAGTGCAACGCACTGAAATCTTGACCGAGTCGATTAAAAGCTCAGGCTTTTAAAGTATGCAGAATCATGCAGGTCTGACGCAAAAGTTGTAAATAAGCGCAATGTCGGCACGGGGAACTTAGCAATTAGTAAATCTAACGAATCCCCATATACTGTGTAGAGCGGCATACAGGGGTACTGGTAACTTGAATAGGCCGACACTTCCACGTGCTTTGCACTTGAAAGCGCTGAAGCACTACGTCGCGATTGGGAGGCAATGCTAGAAGCAGGAAAGAGTCGGAAAGGGGTGTTGGTTCGCGCCCCGAGCTCTCTCTGGCACGGCGGGTAACGAGGCAGTAATCCAACAAGAAAATGTGCACGAGAACACGGTCGAACGCCTTCGGAAAGTGCGGGAAAGAAAACAGTGGCAGTCTTCACAAGATGGCACTACTGTTAGTTTATTAAAGTCTTTTAGTTGGCCAGAGGGCCTACGCAAGTCTCCTCTCGTGTTACAATATGCTACTCGATGCGAAAGCTTTAGTTATGGCTTGCACTAAAGCACCCGGGGCTTGTGCCAAATCAGCGTTCTTGCAAACGCAAGATACGTAATTCGAGACTCTTGCAGACAATGTCGTGAGTTGCTCGTGTTGAAGAAGGAAAACGTTAAGAGCACGCCCGGTCTTCGCTAGTCTGCAGGCATTGTCTGGATTCGGATCCGTGTCCCGGTATCAAGGCTCAGAGTCTACTAGATGAAGTGAACAAAAGGTGACTTTATGCATAATGTGCAGTCATAGTATAAAATAGAACATCGCCACGGGGGTCGAAAGCTACATGCTACACGGCATACTCTCTTCGCACAGCGATGACCAGGGAGATTCCGCCACGTCCCCTCCGGGCGAGCAGCCCAGCACTCGACGGACACTCGACGGTCTCGCTCGACCAGCGGCAACGTGCCTTGTTTTATAGGCAGGAAACCATTGGCACTTTTATTGTCCAATCCGTACGCAGCAGTTGGCAGTGGGACAAGAGGTCCAATAGCGAGCGCGCTGGTGCGCTGGTCTCCCGCCTCGAATATGCCACGGCGCGAAGGGGAGAGGAGGACGCGCTTCTACGGGGCCGGAGGTGGACTGAGGTCACATGAAATTAGGTAACGTCCAGACTACTCCAACGCCCAGGTTTCTGCTCAGTGCGCCGATGTCATGCGGAGCAGCACCGGGGCTTGTAAAGGGGCGCCAAGAGCTCGCCGGCACCCGTTCAGCTCCAGTCGTCGACCCGTGCAGAAGTCTCGCAACCAGCAGCTAGAAGCCCGATCATAACAGCATCCATAAAAACAAGCACAAAGATTGGCGAAAAAACACCGCTGTTTAAAAAGGCGTCCAGAATCTGGTTTCTATTCGTCGACGGTATAAGAACGGAGCTATTGGCTGCAGTCTCTTTTATTTCGGAGTTAGAATCACGCCGCGAGTGTCATGACGCTTCCATGAGGTGGTCAGTTCTAATGCTTCAAACGCGATCACAATGTGGTAGCGGCAGCCATCTAGAACATGACTGCGGCACTACGGTGGCTCCAATTTAACGAATCAGCTTGTCCAGTGACCGCTAATATGTATGGCGCAGTTAGATTTCCAGCCTCAGTCTGGTTTGTAGACGCTACACTTCGCTAGTTGCGCATAATGACAGGCGTTCCGTTGTTCGCGCTCCTTTTCATCGCAATAACACGTTCAGTTCAGTTCAGTTCAGTTCAGTTCAGTCGTTCAGTCGTGTCCGACTCTTCGTGACCCTATGGACCATATCACGCCACGCTTTCCGGTCTCTCACTATCTTCCTAACATCACATAACTTCATCTGCAGTGCCTCGGGGATGCCATCTAATCATCGCGTTCGCTGCCTACCTCTTCTCCGGCGACCCTCAACCTTTCCCAACATCAAACCTTTCTCCAGCGACTCCTTTCTCATCAGATGACCAAAGTAGCTGAGCTTTAACTTTAGAATTTGACCCTCCAATGAGCAGTCAGGGTTTATGGTCGACAATATCGACTGATTTGATCTTCTGGCATCATCCTATTATGAAAGTAGTTGTAATTGTTATTTACGAAAAGCCAATTTCAGAGCACCCTCAATATAAGAGCATATTTTGCTTACAAAAGCGCCATCGTGCTTGTAACTTGGCTCATTTACACCAATCAGCACGCAGAAGATTGAACTAAACATAGAAAACGAAGCAAACGCTCTCAGAGCGTTTGTTACGTTCACCCTGTTAAATGACACTTCCGTCACTAGGATTAATTGCTCGACAAAAAGCAGAACAGCCAAGCACGCGATGCTCTGTTCAGCAACATGACCGACGCGCATGCTCGCTACCTCTCCTGATTTCCGCTCTGCTTCGCTTCGCCCCCGCTCGACCTGGAAATCGAGGCTCACGCGGCGTTATTAAATATCCGGACGGATGTACACGCAGCCATCATAACACTGAAATGCAAAACGTACCGAGCGTGCACTTAGACATTTTACATGTTGCGGGCGCGACAGAAAGCTTTTGCCCACCTATCATGAAGAAAATTATGGTAGATGCTTGCTGTCGCGGTAAGGAATTTGTGCACCCAACAGCACAACAAATGATCCCGTGGCCCATCACTCTGCATGGCCGCTGGCGTATTTATCCGATAAAGTTTGAACCAGAAAATTAAAGCATTGTGAGCATGCTCAGAAGCCGTGAAATCCGCGAAACCACCTGCGAAATCAGCGCTTCGTACACACCAGACCAACCCGTCACGTCAACAGCTGATGCTGGTCGGTTGAAATGATTAGATTATGGGGTATGGCTCCAGTCAAGAGGCGCTTATTTTGAAAATTAAATTCCGGAAAAGTTATGCCAATAATATACACAATATAGACTCAAAACATTTTTTTGATCTGAAAGCATGAAAACATAGCCGGAAGTGCCCTTAACAACTCGGCCCGAGCACCATAACAACTCTAAAAGCAAGGTTTTGATATGTTTCGGAAGAATGGAGCCTTCCTATCAATAGGTTCTTTTAAGTGGTTATTATTACTTGACTTTTCGAACACCCTTTTTGCCACGTAAGATGAGATACTGCTATCTGATGTTTGTTTTGTAAATTTATGCAGGTGTGAACTGCCTTTATTGTGCAGTGAAATTTCACTTGAACGAACTTCAAGGAACCTTACGAAAAAGTTTCTTAAAATGAAAGTTCGCTGAACTGAAATAAGTGCGCGAACTCTCGTTTCCACTAGCTTCAGAAAACATCGTTTGTTAAACCATATACCTCAAACGATTTATTTGTCATTGCGCTAATTTGCAAGCGAAGAATGCAGTAACCTTTTGCAACACTTTAGAACCTGTTAATACAGCGGTCTTGAATTAACTCAGTCACCGTGTGTAAGCTCCCGTGAACCTTGTCCAGTGCAACGGTCTGCTGGCGAGCAAAGGCCTTCATTTTCTCCCAACAGATCAGTGCTTGAGTAGATTATGGCTAATCAGTACGCCTTTCTTGGGGCAGAAAGGCCTGATAAAGCTGAAGCTCTGGCTATGGCTGGCTATGACTGTGGAGCCAATTAAGCGTGCTAAGCCAGCTATGGATTCGGATTGCTACAAGTTTGTTTAGATAGCCTATACAGTTTAAAGCTAAATGATAGCCACTTTTCATCACGCGGTAATGAAACGTGGTTCGCAACGTAAAAATATCCAACAAAAAGTGCGGGTTGTGCTTGTTGAAATGCTCAGTATGACATGGGAGACCACAGAATGACGCCGCGGAAAATGTTGGTAGGACTGCAATGATCAATAACTGAATTTCGTTGAAATTAAGGACGTTTGCATTGCGTTCAGTGGGGCTTCAGTGGGTTGACTTAATAAAGTTCGTACAACTGAATACTTCTTTAAGTGACGTTCGTTCAAGTGGTATTCTACAGTACATATTTGATCCATTAAGGTATTATCATTACTTGACTTTTCGCCCTCTTTTATGCGACGTAGGATAGGATACCGCAATCAGATGTTTGTTTTGTAAATTTAGGCATTTTAAGACGATGGTGCATTCACTGGCTGCCAGGTCATACAAGCCCTATGTGCTTAGGCTGATCAGCAGATTACTTTTATGAAAAAAAAAAAAAAAACTGGCGGATAAATTGTATTGTATTGTATTGTATTGTATTGTATTGTATTGTATTGTATTGTATTGTATTGTATTGTATTGTATTGTATTAATACTACCCTGCGACTGCGATATTCCGCGGCTCCCTCATAATTACTGTGGCAAACGCGCTCCTCTAGTTTTCTGACACCATTAAATGCTTTGTGAGCGCAATGAGAACTTTAAACTACGCGTGGGACTGCTAGATCATTCCTGTGTGTTAATAAAACTATTTTACAAGTTCTCACAGTTGCTAACATTTACTAGTTATGTCCAAGAAAGGTGGACTTCAAAAGTTACCATTTTAAGATGTGTGCTACTTTTTTTCCACTCAGGACTTGCTGCCCCACGGTCCATTTGCTATGGAAACGCTTCTGTGGGAATTATACATGATGATGGGAAAACATTCAATGGAGCCCATATGCTGGCCCTTCAATTGGCCCTTCTGTAAGACAGTTCGTTATGCTTCCCTCAGTTCTATTTTAAGTTCAATGAGACGTTTTATTGCGGCAAATGTCAAATATGTATGTGTAGACGTCACTAAGGTTATAAACCGTGGCGTTACAAAAACAAGTTCTTTTTATGCTGAT
The DNA here is from genome assembly GCA_023969395.1 of Amblyomma maculatum. NCBI lineage: Eukaryota > Metazoa > Arthropoda > Arachnida > Ixodida > Ixodidae > Amblyomma > Amblyomma maculatum. Next base: position 499,574 of record JAJIZL010020297.1, read on the forward strand.
ATTACAATGATAGTTTTATGATCAATTTTCTCTACAGTTGACCTGTCTGAATCGTAGTATCCCATGTTCTAAATCTCTTGCGTTTAACCGCTGCTCAGAGAGAACGTTCTTGACGTTAGCCTCTACCCGGAAAGGCACACATTAACCCCAGAATAAGCGCTGTCAAGTCTCGCATGTTTGGGAAAGTGAGAGAGAAAAATTTTAAGGCGAGTGAGTTAATCTAGGCATTGAAGGACATTTTACAGGAGTGTGGTTTTCGTGGTGAATGCGCCACTGGTGGATCTGCGCACTCCCAGGCACCCTTGAGAACTTGCAGAAGCAGGAGGTAATCGGGTATCTCAGGAGATGCTTGCCACTTGACGTGCCAAGCTGGCCGAAATCCATCTTCCAAGTGACATCAGGGGTGGTTGTTTGATGCCCAGATTCTGCCGGTCGCAAATTACAAAATGGGTCGGAGTCAAATGTTAACAAATACAAGCTTCGTGCAGCCAAGTGACAATACAAAGGATAAGCGCAATAATATCCAGAACACATATAGCAAACTAATGCAAAACATGCAGATTTCGACATAGTCGAGGCTCTAAGTCACAGAGATGTCTAACCACTAGCGCACAGTAATGAAAGAGAGGCAACGCCTTATACACGCCGCATCAATATAAGTCGACCATATGGCACGAGCTGACTGCTGAGATTACGCAAACTTTGTAAGGCGTGGCGCATATGTTCGATGGCCCAATCTTTTTTTAGAATCCCCTAATGGAGTGTGAATTTGTAATAATGGAGTAAATTCTCATAAAGAAAGCTATATCGATCTCTCATAAACTTTATTGTTGAATACAAATTCATGGTCATCGGTTACATCGCGACAAGGAAGGCGCGAACAAACATGTAACTTTAAAGACCCATTTACACTTGCGAGTAGCGAAGTGCGCGCGACCGGCTGTCGCAGATGCGACAAGGTAGCCGCTAAGCTTGGCTAATCGATGTTCATACTTGCGAAGGCGAACCGCGGCGCTGACTATTTACCTGTTCGCGACCAGCAGTAAATGGCCTACGACAGTCTCTTTTGGTCCAAAATGGTCGCACATTCTCTACGAGTCACAAATTGAAAGGGCCTTGAGAGTTCTGTATACCATGCACTCACGTTCCCGCCGAGGCGCATATTATCTTCGTTATGGCGAGGAGGATTGTCTTTCGAATCAAACATTGTTTCTTTGCTTATCACAGCCGCCTCAGCGCATCGTGGAGCCGGCACCGTTTTGTTGGCGCAAGGCTAAGCGCTTCGTGAGAGTTAGATACGAAAGTATGCAAGCGTCTAACAAAGCACTCACCTGACCCGATAACTGGCTTTCTTTTGTCGGCACCTCATCTTGCACAATACCTGCCGCGTAGCCACATTTGGTAGTATTTTTCAGCTCAAAATTCGTATGGTAAAACCCAGCAAGGGAAGGCACCACCTACTCTTGCCATTAATCTTAAATAATGCATATTACAAGAATACAACAAAATGTTAGTTTTCAATAAATACTGTCTCCAACAGCATATCACCTGTCTCACAAACACCAGGCTGAAATAACTATTCCAGGCCTGTCACCCGTAGCGCATTTGACCCTAGAGTATCATGGCATCTAATATCGCCCTCACAATGTTCATGCATACGGGATTCATAGCTCAGCAAAGGCAGTTTTTTTTTTTCACTACAAAACTGCTTAACAGGAGCAAAATTACCTGCTGTAGATTTATAATAATTATAAAGAGCTTTATATTTCCCCCCTTTTATTATCTTCCAATAATATTCCTTGCCCAGGTTAGGAGCCAAAAAAGATAACGGGAAATGGGGTGAATGTCCCCACGCTGAAGGCTACTTGACGTCCTCGATTACTGGAGGCAGCCATCCCAGCCTCTCGCACTGCAGCGCGACATCAATGTGGGACTTCTACTGGCGCGTCAAGTGAGTGAACAATTTAATTAAATCTTTAAACTTGATTACCTGATGCTTCATTCTTTTTGGGTGAAAATTCAATTTACGCAACATGAAATGTTCACGAGTTAGGAATTAGGCCAAGGGGAGAATATCCGTGGAAACCTGTCGAGTAATCAAGAACATGAAACGCTAACCGGACAGCAAGGCCTACTTAGATTGGTTCCCAGCACGTATAGGACACGTCTTTCCGCACCTCACCAACCTGAACTATGTGACTAGCACCGTCTCACGAGATCTCGCAAACCGTGCCCTGGCAGTCATTCTGAAGAAGGGGGGAGAGACAGGCCGACAGGTTTCAATGACTTAACCGGACGTTCCCTCTACCTAGCTACAAACTATGCAGAGCTTAGGCAGTCGCCTGGATGCAATTACAAAGAAACACGTAGCCGAACCCGCTGCAATATTACAGGATGTGCCCCAAAATATACTACAGAGCACGATGCAAGGTCTGCAAGACTGTACTCTGCGAGACGTATACTCTGGGAGTGTAAGGCACAACTAAACGGTGTTAATCCCGAAGCCCTCCAGTCGAGGTAGTCAGTCGCTCTGCGTAGCTCCAGCATCAACGACCAGCTATGGGTCCTCCAGCAGGTGTTCGAACCGTCGACGAAACAAGATCTCGATGTCTCCACGGAGAGATTTAGGCTTGGTCGCGCTAAACCCTGCCGGACACTGAATAAAGTTATTACTCGCTCACTCCCTTAGGCACCGCAATTCACTGCTTATCAATAATTTTCTTATTGAAATACACACATATTAGATAGGCAAACAATAAAAAAAAAATTGGAGCCAGTAAGTGTGAGGAAGGCGCGCAAAGGCCATAAAAACATCTAAAGAAAATACGTTTGACAAGAACATAGGCGGAAAGTGATAAAAGTGAATGATGCATCGAATCGCCACCGGATTAAGTAGCTGTTATACCCGCCAAACAAAGCCCCTATAAATATTTCGTTACCACCACTACATGGTGAAAAGCTGGATGTTACCAGTCAGCAACAATATCGTTCAGCTCATATGTTCTTCTAGATTCAGTTGAGTGAAAAGCTGAATCTGTAATTTCAAAGCCACTTTAATGCCCGAAAAGGGTACATGTGTTTTAGTTTATATTCGACAAATTACTTTTTATTTCTCTAGCGAAATTCGTAACAAAATGAGAGGTGAAGAATTTTTGAACTCAAGCTGCAAAGAGCATCTTCGCGCACCCTTTTTTCAATAAAAAGCTTGCTAAGAGCAAAGCCAGAAGTGCTAATCAGACACCTCTTGACACCGAGAATAAGTCGGAATCGAGCCGATATGATGCAGTAATAAATGCACGACTCGCAAACGACACGTCATGAATATGCGACTCTGGACATCAAAAGGTTAACACGCACTTAAAGCTTCCATGCGAATTAGTTAAAGCGCTATATGTTAGTCTTATTAAAAGCGGCCCCAAATTGTTATATCATAGCATGCAATATACGTCCGAATATTTGTTGCATTATGATGACGAATAAAACTACCTGGCATTAAGAAGACGATTGCAAAGAGCATTTATCGCACTATGTATGAAGTGAGCTGAAGAGTGAGGATATGAAATAAGATTACATCATCGTAGTTCGGAACAGCGCTCACCCTGTTTGTTTGTTTGTTTTTTAAATAATATTCCACAGTTAATTCTTTCCCTGTTCATTTCATATTTTTCCTCCGCATGAGGCTCTGAGCGCTCTCATGGCGCTTAGCAACATATCCGCACAGTATATTGGCTTGCAAAATGTATAATAGTTTCTTCTTTTTTTCTTTTTTTTTATTCTGCCTTTACTCCGCCGTTCCGTTCTGTCACTTCTTCCGCAACGTAGCTGATGTGAACCCCATTACAGGTGCCCTACATATTTAAGTCCATCGCAGTGTGATGCGCACACAGCACCGACATACGGCTTACTTAGATCTGTGCGTTGCGAAAACGAGTTTTCGAGTGTCGCGTTTGGTGGAAGCCTGCTTGAACGTTAAGTCGACGTTCAAGATTCACGCCGTTGCTACGCATCTCTCATCTATAGCGGGGACAACGCGCAAGAACCGATAGCCGTGCCGCGCAGAGATCTGGCCATGTCACATAACTGCACGGCCCGCAAGCAGGCGCGATGATACCCTACCTTCCCCAGAAGCGCAATCCTCGCATAAAAATGCATTCGGTCGAGAATATTTTAAGAGGAAATACACAAATAAGCTTTTTCTGTTATTAGTGAAGCGGTGTTGAAAATTTTGTCACGTTATGATTATTTTTTAAAGCAAAACCTTCACTACTCCAAGTATCAGAAAAGGGCGACCATGGCAGGCCGCTTCACCTTCAACGAGCCAGGGATTACAGTGTGGCTATATAGCTTAACCGCTCAAGCAAGGCATCCGTGTGCTGTGCGATGTCAGTGCACGTTAAAGAACCCCAGGTGGTCGAAATTTCCGGAGCCCTCCACTGCGGCGTCTCTCATAACCGGAGTCGCTTTGGGACGTTAAACCCCACAAACCAAACCAAGCCTATACCGTACCATCACTTGACCTCTGACTGTAAGATAAGGTATCCCGTGTTCTCTCTTGTAGCTGACGGCGTCCTATAGACGGCATAGTCTTGGCATATTTAATTGCAGCAAAACTGTGCATGGCGGCAGCCTATGTCTAAAACTATGCATAACAAATGCAAAACCAAGCAAAAATGACGCTTTCGCTTCCCCTGACTATAGGTTCAGCAAACTTAAACCTGAGCCATTTTTGTTTCCTTGGAAAATGACGCACAGCGAGTATTTGTTATGAACTCGTCGTGGCTCGCGGCCATGGCGAAAGTTAGTCTAAAGCAATGAACACTTGAAAGGCTTGAAAAGAGCTCCGGAATACTGAGTGGGAAAAAATAAAAATGAGTGAATTTCTTCCTGAGGCTGAGAAATCAAACAAATGTTCTCACGTTGTTAAATTACCCAAGGTTGAGTTTATCTTAACCGGAGCTTTTTATTTGTACTCTACTTGTTGTACTGTAAGATGTTGCGTTCCAGTGACAGGCCAGACATTTGTTGGAAGGACTCGCCAAAGCCCGCTCTTGCTAACAACAAGGACTTGCCGGCGGACTTCTACGGGAAAAAGCTATGTGATGTGTGTCAAATTCATAACAAGACCTTTAGGAATGCGACTGAGTGCAGGGTAAGTGCCACTTAGAGCAATAACATATATTGGAAGCGAATGGCAGAGATTGCAATGAAATAGGCAGGGGAGGTAACGAAGTGAAATGTTGCTCAATTTGAAGATTTTGCGGGGGTAGTTGTTTGGTTTTCTGCCACGTTATAAAGCGATATCTGTGTGGGCGTCTTTTAAAAGTCGTCGCAGCTAGTATGCATATACCCGTGTTCACCCGCCCTCTATAGGGAAAGCGGCGTTCATAAAGGCTGTTCTGTAAGGAAGCATGCGTGCCGAAAAGCATAGCTGCACTCGAGAATGCACAAGCTGCGTGTATGAGATCCAGGGAAAAGAATGAGCTGGTACCACTTGGTGAGGTGTGGGTGGGAAAAGGTGCTGCTGCTCACAAGGGTGTTGTTGAGGTGTAGTTAGCATAGCATTGCTCAAAAGGGAATAACGTAGACAAAGAGAAGATGAACGAAACATAGGCGGTGACTTATAACTGAAGTTTATTTGAAAAAGGCACACACATCTTGAGGCAAGCTTTCAGGAGTGGTGTAATGGGCAGCATAAAGTGATGAAATTATAAATCTTAAAACTTACGAAAAGGTTTAACAAGTGCGATGGATGTGGGAAAAAAAAAATTAGTTGTGCTTTAGCTCTGGTTAACCCTATAGTTGAATTGCGAAAGGAACGACGGCCTGCTACATTATTCCCCTATCAAGCCCTATCAGTGTAAGGTGTAATATTATTGCGGACACTTAAGCTCATCTTTTAAGGGTATGACGCCAGAGCGTAAGCTACCAGCCCACATATAAAGTCACGCTTCAACCAAGCCGTATGGACGTGTCTGCGTGTCGGAGGGGTAACGAGAATGCCAACGGTTCTGGCAGGCTGATTCTGATATCACCCTCCCATATGAAAGGTACGACCCAAGTTGGCAGCTCCTGCCCGTGGCATAGGGGTAATGTGAAATCAAATGCCCTGGCAGGCTGCTCTTTTTATGAGGAGACCGTAGCTACGCCTCCTCACGGCGTAGCTGCGTTTATCCGAGGTGTCGCTTTGGCTGTCGTAGTATGCTTTCGCAATAAAATTGACGCGTGAAATTAATAACAATAAGATACTAGTTAAAATATGGATCATAGGGCATGGTGCTAGGTAAACAGAAGAAAAACGCTAGCGCTTCAGGGAGAACGGCTTAAAGAAGTGCTCTAAGGGAGAAAGGCTTACATAATTATTTTCTGGATAGGTTGTCTGTTTTCATAGTATAGGAATGGAAGGGCTGCTGACACACATGTCGCCACGGTTTCGAATCAGGTTAGCTTCATTAATTTTTCGTGTACGCATTCCGCGACATATTTTTTTAATATATTATCAGAGTTTTCTGAATTTCCCTCATTTACCAGAATCTTTTCTTCCTTCATGCTGCAGATTGCACTGTATTTCATTTAGTTTTCAGCACTGAACCTAAGTGCGGCTACAACGCTGCTTTGTGATATAAACGTTTTCCGTTCGGACGCGGGCTTCATTCAGATAAACTGCGTGTCTTCGTTTCATTTTCCAGTTCGGAAGCAATTCCTTAAACGTCCGCCTATGTTCTTTATAGGGCTACATGTCGAAGAGTCTCAACGGCGCATGCAAGGCGCACTGCTGCATACCAGCGAGATATCGTTACAGGAACTGTGACTGGGCTAATGCAATCAATATGCCGGATGGAACGCCTTGCGGTGGACCTATGGTGAGGTGCTTTTTTGTTTTCTTCATCATTTTTTCTTTTCTTTTTTCAGTTCGTTTGCTACCAGTGATCTTTCAGTGCCGCTAAATATAATGCAACAAATCAAAATGAAAATCGAACTCGATATGCGTTCAAACTTCAGAATGACAAAACAAGTCGCTTCGGTGACATACACCTAAAGGCTTGGTTTGTGTATTCATCACAAATAATTACATTACTCCGACGAAACGAATGTTAAAAATAACATATAGTTCAGAGTGATGGCCTTGATATACCCATTAGGGTGATTATTGCCATGTCGGAGCCTATTAAAATGCGGCTACTAAATACGGGGGGTCCCAATAGGAGCATGACGCTTACACCCTGACACCGGTGGTCTAGCTGTAGCCCCACACAAGGCATGTACACGAAATTATCGCCATCACATCAAAATGCTGAGGGTCACTGCAATAATTATATGCACTCAATAAATATAACTATTTGCTTGTGTAGTAAATCAGTCTTTTTCGTGTTCAATAACTGATTATTTTATGTAGCATGTAACGTTTCTGATTATAAAAAAAAAAAAAAAGCTTTTTCGGCAATTGCTAACTAGTAATCTGTAAAATTTTCAGTATGTTAGCATTAACTCTCATTATGAAACGTCTTTCCATCCGTTCGACTGAAGCCTCAGAAGCAGGTGGCAAAGTGGAGAAAGCAATTCTCCTATCCACCTTTACAGGAGACGGGAGCACGAAGAGAGGATGGAAGGTGATGGGAATCAAATTGGAGAGGAAATTTTCCACTCCTAGCGAAAAGGGAGGATGATAGGTAGAGAAGAATGAATAAGAGTGCATATTACTCCGCTGAATTTGATTGTTTTCTTTGATTGATACTTCAATGAACACCCACAAAACAGTTATGATGACATCATGCTCTAGTGATCCATCGTTAAAGTTTTCGTAACTTTCTCATTTCAGATATGCTTACACGGCGAGTGCGTCTAGGACCTAATCATCATTCGCAATCTCTACTGGTGCGTAGCAAAAAGATAATAAAATTTATCATGTTGCATGCTCCTGATTGTGAAAGCCCATCTTCCTTGCCGCAGGCAAGACCGTGAGCCCCTCCTCCCTGCCATCTACCTCTTTTCATGCAACAGATGTGGTGCCGTGGGTCACACTTCTACACTGGGCAGCAGTTGATCTCACGTCTCAATTGCCTTTCATCGACATTATGACAGAATAATTTTCCTATGTGGTTAATCGTCACAACGGCGTCCTAAATTAACTAGCTGTCACCATTTTCGAATTCATCGAGATTTGGCTTTGCTTGTTCAAGGTGTGCCACTTACTTGACACAAATTATTTCTAGTCATCAACTGAAACACCTCCAGTTGACGTTAACCCGCAAGAAACCATCTCTATTTATAAGTTTGATCATTAGTTGTGCTCATTAGTGGTTCAAACTCGCTGAAGTAAGACACATCGCATTTGCGCCATTAATTCTTCAGCCTGAAAACACGCCGCTAGCGCTCCCTATACGGTAGCCCTCCTCTTAAAAAATGGGACGCATGGGACTCGTCAGCCAATTGGCATTGTGTTTACTCAGAAATATTTCTCAGTTACAAGAGCCCGAACTGAATGGTTTGATTTGGTTTGTAGAGTTTAAAGTCCCAAAGCGACTATGGCTATGATCGACGCCGTAGTCGAGGACTTCGGAAATTTTGACCACCTGAGGTTCTTCATCGTGCACTGACGTCGTACAACACATGTATGCCACTTCGTTTCGCCTACATCGAAACGCAGCCGCCGGCGGTCGGGATCGAACCCGGATACTCCAGCACAGTGGCCGCCGCAGCCAGGATTCGATCCCTTGGGCACAGTAGTCGAGCACCCTAACCCCTCCACCACCGCGGCGGGGCTCGAACAGAAGGGTACTACACGCCTGACTGGGTTTTGATGCGTCATGTAGGGAAACACCGGTCGTCAGCCACTCTTGCAGAAGTCGCCTTTGTGTCTCTCATGTGTTCTTTTGTATTTACAGTATTACATGGAAGCTATGCAGATAAAGACAAAGGCACTTTCAGCGATATCCATGGCGTTAAAACTTACCATACGCCAAGCACTTGGTAGAAGGGGTGAAATGAGACCATGAGGGATACAGATGCTGTCTCTGTAACTAGGAGGAAAAGAATGACGACAAAGGACAGACCCCCAGATATAAAACACATGCATGACGTGCCTGGGTGAAGACAGCCTTCCCCAAATCATTGTTGCGGAGGGACTTGACAGGAGTATAACTTTCACAGGCTGTAAAAAATGCGTACAAATAGAAATATTTTTGTTTAAAGCCTTTTGTGTAAAATCTTCTGGATTACCGGAGTTCTTGCAATTCTCCAAAACAGCCTGCTTACAGAGGTGAGTCATAAATGGGTTGGCTTACAAGGCTTCAGTCTCCTCTCTCCCTCCTCCTCCCAGAATAATTTTCGTACAGTCATAAGCCACCGACCAAAATAACCACCGCTGCCTGCAATCACTCTAGATTTTGTCTACAATGTCTTTTTCACGCTCCAAGACATTTCTATGCGAACAGTGCGCACTCGAGCTGGCATTCTTGGTAACGCTCATGCCAGGACAGCTGCTTGGGCAAGTTGGTTATCCATTTGTGACGAAACAGCTCATGGTAAAGGGACAAGACACAAGCGCTGACTTGAAACTTCTTTCTTTAAAAAAGAACATGACTTCTTATAACATCTCACCACACATCTAATCACATGCGTCACAGCCATATCGGAATCAGAAGTTTATTTCAGCATCGCATACACAATGCCGCGACACAATATACACAATATCATAGAGGCAATCTCAAATGACAATCGCAGTCCTGGAATCAAAGAGGCGAATCATATCCTCAACAAGTTCATTTTCGTTTTCGCTTAATGTAACTGACGGCGTGCTAACACAACAATCACTCATTCTCGCTATCGAAGCTGCCTGGATAATTTCTCGGACCAGCTGTTCTTTGTTTCTGGCAATTACTTTGCATTTTCTCAGCTCAGGTTCAAAGTCTCTGAGGGACAGTCAGTGCAATGAATCCCCAGGTTTCTGGACGCTTGCTCGAAATTCGTTTTATGTTCTAGAAGTCTTTCATTCATGCACCTGCCGTTCTGGAGCATGTACTCTTTCCTACGTGTCACAGGAGACGAATAAATGAGGCCTTCGGAGCATTCTACAAACGGGCTTTGGTGCTTAACCGTGCAGCCCTGTTTCTTTTGTGCACCGTAATCATTCACTCATTTGCATAGACTTTTGAGTTTGTTAGGGGTGGTCTTCATCACATTAACGCCAGCTTTTCGCCCAATTCTCTTTAGACAATGTGATACGTTGTGAATATAAGGAATTCCCACTGCAGGCCTCCTTTCTTTCTTTGGTTGAATCCTCCCAATTAGGCTGGCGGCCTCATATAAAAAGCAATCGCCTGAAAAGTGAGCGAGCCTTTGGCCGCCTGATAAGCACCACAATTTGTATTTACTCAGTTCTTGCTGACCAAAACTGCCGTTTTGCTTATTTCAGTAAGACGTGTTGGTAATGTTCAAGCTACTTCTGCACTATTCTTCGACCAGTCGTTGCTATCTAATGCTAAGCACTTGACAACTACTGTAATAGAGGGCCACTTGGAAGGTTATTACAGTACCCACGACACGTAGCTACTTTCACAGCTGCCTCCGAAAGCAATGAAAAAGCAGCAATAGGTATTTATTCCCAGGCACTTGATGGGAGTTTTTCTGTACGGATCCCTGATTACGCATCAATATTTACTGCTGAATTGCTTGAAATAAGTGTGGCTGTTCAAGAAACTTCCCTGTAACGTTACCCACGTAATCATACTCCCTGGCTGCCTGCCAGTCCTAACAGCGCTGGAAAGACAAAAGATGCGTCTTTTGAAGCAAACCTTTAAGTTTTTCATTCCCTTACCTTTACAGTTGTGCGTTTTCAGTGGGTTTCGGGGCACTGCGACATTACTTCCAATATAATGGCCGATTTCTTTGCGAATTCAGCTCTCAATAGGCCTGTTGCTGATGTTGTACCAAACCTATATCTTGCTGAATATACCCCGTTTTGACCGGTTTCAAATATTGCACTCCTTGAGCCATGAGCCATTTTGCGACTACTGATTTTGTGCATTTAAATTTCCATTGGAATATCCAGTGTTGTAACTTGAGACAATGTGAGACAATTTGTTATAGATAGAATTCGCTGAAATTGACGAAGCGCGGCGTAAAACACATCCAAGAAAAATGCCTCTGTATGGTCGCGCCTTCAGAGTGACGACCCTCTAGTTTCGAAAAGTAGCTCGAATCCTGCAGCTGAATAAAACACAGGTTGAACCTCTCCCCTCTCTCTCTCTCTCTCTCTCTCTCTCTCTCTCTCTCTCTCTCTCTC
>JAJIZL010020297.1:510864-537969 GCA_023969395.1 Amblyomma maculatum
CTCTCTCTCTCTCTCTCTCTCTCTCTCTCTCTCTCTCTCTCTCTCTCATGTTAAAATGGCGCACATACAACAGGAAGACACAGAAGAGAACAACATGGATCTTGTTAGCGTTTGCATGCAATTTTCGCCTTTAACTTGTGCAGAGTAGCTTTAGTTTTTGTCGTAGTTTCTCCCGCATGTTTGCAGATTCAGCTACCTCCTGGCTCGATTTGGTTTTTATGTTGTTGACACGGCTGAATTTCCTGACGCATGCTCACTGATTGAGAGGTGTTTCTTTGACCACGCATCAGTTGTTAGTGCGCTCCTGTCTGCGTTCTCTTCTCTGTCTTCATGTTATATGTGCGCCGTTTTAAATTGGATCATCACCAACTGGCCCAGATTTCTATTTTACTGAACTATCTCTCTCTCTCTCTCTCTCTCTTCATTTTTTTTATTTTTGCAATTCTTTCTCATTTTTATACTGGCCGCGTTAATTGCAGATGTAGCTAACGCATGAAAAGGAGCATGTAAATTCCTCGGTCATTTCCTTCGTTCCTTTGCGAAACACTGTTACTAAATAAAAGCAGCACTGATATCCACAATAGCTGTCTACTATATCCTCCAGCATCTGCTTGCGTAAGGCGAATCAAAAAGCCAGGCTAGCCTAACGCTGGTTATCCCTCGGTCGCATCGAACAGAGGGTAGCCCAGACTGCTGGCCAAGCTGGGCCACAACCGGACGCTGTGGTTTGTTTGTTTAGAGCACCGCATGCCTCCACCCGCCCCCTAACCACCGCCCCTGGAAAAAAACGGCATTCTTTTGTTTTCATTGCTTTTACGCGCTTTTGTGAGGGCACAAAGAGAAAGGTTTCACAGGCACATCCTGAGACAATCCGGTGTACGCACCCTATGCTTACACAGTCGGCGCCGACAGCGAGTGGTATTTCTCTCGGGCACAGGCAGAACCTGGACGAAAGAAGACTACCGCGAAGTCCTCAACCTTAGTTATTTGTGTCTTCTTTTTTTTTTTTTCAGGGCGCCGAGCTTTTTCCACCAATGCTTATAAAAGATAACGTATAATCCGGCTATTGTCGTTCACCTTCATGTTCCACGGCAGAGCGAATGCGCTCACAGCCTCGTGAAGTTGCGGTTATTGTGCTGCTTGCACCCAGCACCGATCTGAGCGGTCACCTAACGGAAACGAAGAGAGAGGGAGGGGAGAGGGGGGAACTAATCCAACAAAAATGCGAGAAAAGCCAGTGGCGCGGAGACGCGCTCTGCCGCTGCCGCCGATAACGAACGTCCGTGTGGCGCTGTGAGCACGCGGCCATCTGGACCGGGCTTCAGCGCTGCTACGATTTGTAGCGCTGCCGCGCGACGACCTCGACGCGCCGCAACGCGGCCGGCGGCCTCGTTTTGCCGGGCTTGGTAAGTTTCGAGAGAAGCGGCGCGGCAAGCGTCCTCGTCTCCTCGTCGCCACAGACATCCTCGGAGAGGCGTGGTCGGCGTGGTGCCAGAAGCGGCAGCAGACCTCTGCCGGCCGCTCGTGAATCGCGTCAGGGGCCAGCGGCGAGGAGAGTACGTGAGGCAGCACGCGACGTCGGCGAGCGCCGCGAACGAGACGCGTTGAACAGTCGGCTCGCCGGGAGCCGCCCGGACGAGCCATGGAGGAAGACACCGACTCGCTCCGAGGCTTCGGCGCCGGCAGCTTCGGCGATGCACGTGGATTTTACGGCGCCGCTGTATTAAGCGTGCGGAGTATGAGAATCCAAGCAGAAAGCAGTGCGCGGTCACATCGACGGCGTCCACCGCGAGAAGGCCCCAGGTAAGAACGAAATTGTCTTGCTCCTGGATCGAACGATATCCCCGGGTTGCACCAAGCGACAATATTTAGCGGCAAATTGGGGCATTTCAGTAGCGTTGCTCAGTTTCAGCCACTTCAGCGACCTGCCACATCGCGTTACCTGACGTAATATTTTCTCTATCGACCCATATTTAAGACTTCAAATGTCTTAGAGCGGCAGAAAACGGTTGTCCTACAGCACCCTTTCCTGTTCCACAGCTTCTTCCAGGCTTTCATTAAAATTTTTTCGATACATGGGTATTGATGAAGCAGGCGTCGACTGTCTCTTGGCTGAAACCGCGTTACAGCAAATTCAAAGGGACACCTAATTAACTTTTTGTAAGTTATGCGATAGTATTCGCCGCTGTTGGTGCCTTCACGTCAAGTTTTGTGTCATACTTTCATGGTAATGCTTGCGGACGCCTACCAGGCTGTGCATGTGGTTGTGGTCATCTGCACGCAACCATGTCTCTCCTGGTCATCTGTCTGGTAGTTAGATGTCTCCCGAATATCTTTAGAGATGTCGACACGGACGAAATGAAAGTGCATCGAAATGTAGAATTGTCACTTCCGGTTATGTGTCATCACTTCCGGAAAGATGACACCACCATTATTCAGCCAAAATTGAAACACTGCGATCTGGTGTCGTCACTTCGCGCCAGCCAATCATCAAATTTTATGGCAGGCAATGCATTTTTTTTTTTAATCATGCTTCTGGTCCTATCGTGTTGGAACTAACTGTTCTCGCTAAAGAAACTGAAAATCACGTGCATACCCGCAAGGTCTTCTGTTTTTGGACAGTTTCGAGGGCCACGTCCAGGTGATCAAATAAATTTTGAATAATTTTCACATCCAGAACGTCAGCGATCCGATGAGCGCCAATGGTTCGGTGGCTCCCAGCTTGTCGCACGATGCTATGTGCCAGCTTGAATTATCGCAACATGCAGTTAGCGCTTTAAACATCACCGTAACGACGCAGTGAGCTTATTTTCGGAGATGTTCCGCTGTTCCGTTCTTTCCGTTCATCGACAGCCGCTAACACTGCCGAGCCAACCCACACTAGAAAGATGGGCGGAGGGAGTTTCATAAAGAAAGGAGACAGAGCAGTTTCGGATAGGGATTGGGCTCGAGGTCTTCCATTGATTCGCATTGATGCAAAGTCTGCTGGGCGCCAAGCTTTACTTCCAAGCTGGCGACGCTTGAGTAAAAGTGCACAGCGAGTTTCTGCGGATCCCTCCCAGTTGAGCAACATTTGATAAGTAGGCGAAATAAACTCGCTTGTTCTTATGTCGGATACTAAGCCGAGTTGTTTAATATGACATTTAGATGCACGCTTATAGAAAACGTTATTGGAACGGGAGGTAGAAGTTAAGTGTCATTAAAGCGTGTCAAGAAAGGTGCAGGCTGTTGAATAGCCGAGACACTAATACCTTCCAAATGTTTCTGAATTTCGGATGAGCTAACAATGATGAAGCTTCCTTAGCCCCGCCATCTAATATTTGAGTGGTTGATCTCAAAAAAAAGGAAGGAATGCATTATGTGAATTGACAGTGCGCATATAGTGCATCCCGCGCAAACTGCGCAAAGATGACACGCAAGCTTGTAAAGGGCTGCACGTGGCGTCTCTGATCATCCATCGCATGTTTAATGTCGCAGTGGTAGAAGCTGCGTTTAGTATTCTACTCATGCGCCACTTTTGCTACTGTGACGAACTGCTCTCCACGGCAGCCTGGCGCCAGCTCGAGAACAGCATCCGGCCCCACTCTCCTTATTAATAAACTTTCAGCCGGGACGCGGACGCCTGACAACGTTATCAGTGTTGTACCGAGTGCACTTCGCGGTCGCACACCTGGCAGCTTTGTTTTCTCCACTTGCTGCTTTATCTCGTACTTTTTATCTTCAACGTCTTCTGAAGGTGAAAACCTACTTCATATTTGCTCTTTCATTGCATTTTAAAGCATTTTCTTGTACATTTTTGCGTCTGTCATAGCCTGAGCTGCTTTGGGATGTTAAACCACACAAACCAAACCAACCATGCCTTTTTCTCCTCTTCTTGTTTGTTTTTGCTGAATCTTAGAACTATGTTGATCACCGGTGTTAATGTTAGTAAACCCGAATTGACATCCGCATATGTGAATGTTGGGATCTACGAATCATAGTTTCAGAACGCTCTAGAACCCTAGCTCCCCACTCCCTTGTGTTAATTCTTTTGCAGTGAGAATAAAACAAACCAAGATTACGTGTGCAGGCAGATTCATTCATAGCTGCAGCTGTTTGCTCGGATATTGCGACATCAACATTTTCGTGAGCATTTCTACTTTTCTTCAAAATGTAAATACGGTGGAGGCGTTCTATCGCTGCTATTTCCGCCACACGTATATATGAGACCTCCGATCCGAAATTGAAATATGGATGGTTTGCACTTTACGTCGAGGGTACTATGATAATAAATCAAGCACAGCTTCTTTAATGTACATCGAAGAAGGTGGCCACCTGAGTACCAGATAAACTACACCTTTTCTACCGTCTCCAGTTAACCGAAGTCGAGGCTGCTGCAGCGCCTGTGCAACTGGTTGTGAACAGCGAAACATTTATGACTTCTCGTGCTTGCTTACTTTTGTTTTATTCCACCGTATCCTCTCGATTACCCCGCCGGGGTGGCGCAGTGGTTACGGCGCTCGACTACTGTTCCCAAGGACGCGGGATCGAATCCCGGCCTCGGCGGCAGCTTTTCGATGGAGGCGAAAAGCAAGGCGCCCGTGTGCTGTGCGATGTCAGTGCACGTTAAAGAACCCCAGGTGGTCGAAATTACCGGAGTCCTCCACTACGGCGTCTCTCATAGCCTGAGTTGCTTTGGGACGTTAAACCCCACAAACCAACCAACCAACCAACCATCCTCTCGATTGTCATACCCTTTAACAAGGCGGGGAAATTTCGCTACAAGCACGAGTTAAAACGAAAAGAAATGTTCTACATCGTCGTCGTCGTCATCATCATCATCACCGGAATATCTTCGGCTCAAAAACGAACTTTGGCGGGGTCCTTCCTGGTGACATTATTAAACTGCTCACATTACTTGAACGCATTAAACTGCCCTAAAACTCGTTTTCTTGAAACCCTTAAACGCTACGAAATAATGAGGCCGTATCTTGGGAACTTCCCATTTATTAACATTTTTCTTTGCTTTTCTTTGTCATGATGTAACTAAATATTTTACTTCACAATTTAAAACTCAATCACTGGCTTCAAACCTATCTTTGTCTATGAATTTTGACTCTCATGCTGAATCCCTATAGAAATGTGCAATAAAATGCCCGAACGCTCTATTCTGTATGTATTCTGTATACTGAATGCATCGTCGTTCTCTCCTCATTTCTACCCATCAGTGTTAGCTCGACAGAGTTAACGCCCCTTCTCCAGAAGAAGCGGCACTGTTGGTGTATATAGTGAGCGAAAACTCATGCGCATACCTCTAGCAGGTGGCGGTTACCAGGGGCCATGACCGGCACTGATTGGCCGACGGATTGTATGGCGTCACGAATCCACGTGACACTGCCGGGTTCGCTGAAACTTTGTGTTAGAGGGTAAGACGGGAATCGAGCAATACGGGTAAGGGAGTGCAAATACTACCTTTTTAGGAACCGAATTGAACACTAATAGTGCAAGCTTCCCTGCCGAATCGAATGCGAATTCGAGTTCTCTCAGCTAACGATTATTTTTCATTACTATGTGATTTTACTTCTGATAATGTTTTCGTAAAAATCGTTTGTTAACCTGGATCCGCGAAGTATGCGGATGCTGCTTACATGTCTGACTGCTGTAATATATAGAAGGTGCTGGCCCCTTTTTATAAACTGTATTATTTACATTACCGTACTGCTTTCCTGAACCAGCCGCTCTGCTGCTCAAGTGAATCTACCGCGAGCATTAGATTTAACTTAGAGCTAACGAAGCTGACGTCTCTATGAAAATTTTTCTTCCATACCGTTCTCACTATCTATGTCTTCTCGCCCATTTCATCATCAATATGAGAACATTATACCACAGATCGTCGATCTTTCCCTACCCGTCTTGCCGTGACATAGCCAGAAACACTTTGAAATTCAAATGCGCGTGTGTTCATGGCCGAGTGGTTCCAGGCATCCGCAACCATTTCTCGCGGCTGTACAAGACGCTGGTATGCGCCGGTGGTAAAAGTCGGCTACACGCCCCCGCGCCCCTTCTCATGCGGGAAGTCGTGCGCGCTGAGAAACTTTTCCGCATGCATGTCGCGCGCTTGTGTGGAACTGCTCCAGTGCGTCTTTTATCGCGCCCATCGCTTGCCGCTCCGTCAGCGCGAGCGCCAAAAGCGGCAACACCCTTCTTCCGATGGGGCTGAAACCGGCTGCTGCTGAGGGGTGCTTCGTTCGCAGAACTGCGCATACTGAGGGTGTACGAACCGGAGGTCTCTTTTAGGGTTCCAAGGTTCAGAACAGCATATAGGTTCTAGCAAATAAAACTAAGCAAAAGATGTTCCCTACGCAGTAACAGATCACGATGCGTATTCGTGCCAGCTGCATCAATAAAAGCTTATTCAACTTCGTTTAGTATAATTCAGACAAACTGCGTGCCCTCGCTGTCATTGCTCTCACCCCCACTGCGATTCCCGAGATTTCTTCGCCCTACAAAGAGCATCATGGGCTGTGGCTGTCTAACCTTTACAGACTTTTTCAAACGCATCTGCCGCTCATCGTCCCTGTGGCAAGCCATTTTGAAAGCGTAACCGGCCGTTCCCATGTCGGAAAAAGAAATGGCCGGTGGCGTCCAGTGTTTGAAACTTCAAAACGTCACGAGCCACATAAACAAGAGGTTGACTCTTTAGTGGTACTCTCGAGCTCTCCTGACAGGATTCCTTTAAAGGACACCCCTTTCCATCCTCATTCTCTTCCTGGGCCCAAAATTCTACACCTCTAAATAAACGTCGATTTACTGACTCAGTTTGCAGCTCAAAGACAGATGAACCCCTATGTTTTAGAAGTTCAGTATGAGGCAGTAGAGGAGTTTGTGAATGTACTTTACTCGGCGACAGTTCAGCTCACACCAGACTGACGATAGTGTATTAGCATTTCAGTCTTGACAGGTAAAAAATCTCTCTAGGCAACGTCGCTAACATCGTGCAGCCAACCGTCTTCGCAACCACCCTTTACCAAGGCACCCGAGCCTTATTTCCGCCGCCTCCTCGGCGCCCAGCAGGCAGAAAGACAGACAGAATGGAGCAAAAGGAAAATTGATACCGTTAAAAATTGATGTCACTTTCACGAGTGTGTTTGATCTTTTCTTTATGTTAACTGTGCCATATATTGTACCCACAAATACCTTGGAATATTATTAGAATGAATGAAATAGAAACTTCGCTTCAAGCCCAAGCAAACGTATGCATGCACTTTATCATCATAATTGGTTTGAACGGCATTTAATAGCTCTGATAGCACAGGTCTTGTACTAGTGCTGTGCGACTATAGTTACCGAACAATGCATCCGAAGCTCTCTGGTATCTCCTGTTCTGCCCCCTCTAAAGGAAAGACGAAAAGTGAAATAATATGATGGCTATCTGCTTCGTATGTGGGTACTCAAGTTGTCCCTTTTGCTTACAACGTTGCCAATATAAAAAGAAAGGCCACATAGAATTTCAAATGTTTAGCATTTATAAGGTCTCCAGCAGCTGCGCTTTCTATGGAAGCCAGGAAACCTCTATTCGGTTTTTCTTCTTAGTGAAAAATAGGGTCGTTCGTAAGCTAACAAATTAATTAGTCCATGTCCAAAATTGTTTGTGCCGAATCAACTACGTTCCTAGGTATTTAATTTTCTTTAATATTTTCTCAAAAGGTCGAATAAGGCATCGCTTAGTTTTCTTTGACGATTGTTTCAAAACAACTGCCCATCGCGACCTGGACAGGAGGCTGGCGCTACTGGTCTGCGCGGACAGGACGGTTCTGCACGACGACACAGTTTGCTCGATTCACGGTATTCATAATGGTCACACATATGACCTGCAAGTTTGGCCGACGCGGCAGAGCTCTACCAAATTAAGCAAACACTGCTTTGGTGCCCGATCCCGGACGCCATGGGTCATATCTATAGCTCCCGCTCCAGTCATCTACTTAGATGTATGGGACTCCAGCCTTTGTCGTCGTGAGTATCAGCAGGTACTTTTCGGACAGTATACGACATGTCATTCAGAGAGATTTGTGCCAACTTCTTTCTACGTGTCCCTTAGTGAAGTTCAGCGTTACGTCTTTCCACAGTTATTCACGCAACTCCACAATATAAGGAAGCTGGGCAGGTTTGTCGCTGTCCAAGACCGTTTCGGGTGCGTAAACTTTCTAAAAACGCAGAAACAATAGAAAGTTGAACAAACTCATTTGGCTATTAAAGTCTACGCCCACAAGACCGTTACGAACTCCTCTTGAGACTGTCCGTGCAAAATTGTTCTATTCATATTCGTCCATATTCGTTTCGGATTTTATGGGTACTATTTGTATTAGATTGGGCAGCTGAGCTGCACTGTCCTTATTAGTTTTCGTTTGGAAAGAGTACTTTTCGCACACCTCTATGTGAAAATCTATTGTTTCGCTCCACATGGATGTTGCGTTTAGCCCTTCTGAAAAGGTGCATTCACTGCTGAAAAACTTGAATTTCAAAACTTGATACATTTTTACCGCCACTTAGCTAGAACCTATGATGTCAGTGTTGTGGCCCCATGATCACTGCTAAGAAAGTGGATGGTTGTACAGCTCAGTCTCAGGAATCTTCGCGGAGGTAACTTCACCACACTAACTGGCAAAAATGGGCGGAGTGACACATCTTTGTCATTTGTTATGCTGTGAACACTGTTTCTTGTGAAAGTACCCTATCTGTCATTAGAAGATGTTAATAATCTGTTACAACAGGCCACCTTCAGCATGTCCTCAACACCTTTTTGAGGCAGGCAGCATAGTGAAAAAGTGGTTTACACCTTATCCACCATTGAAACAACTGAGCCGAGCCCAGCGCTAAAACGAACGCGACAACACATATCGCAGCCTGCTATCGACCACATCAATACACCACTTATATTCTTTACACCGGTGGCTGTGTTGCAATAAAGTACGGTTTCGCAAGTTGATCGGCAACAAATACGCAAGAGCCTTTCTTATATCAAATTCAGACATAACAGCAAATGGTTACTTATGCATGCACCACGAAGACATCGACACGCTTTGAGAGAATCGAAGTTTCAGCGGGAACACACGTGGGAAAGGAAACGGGTTTTCCCATGCATGAAAAATATGGATATACCTCACTGGACGCCCAACATGTAGTGTCATTTGAAAAACTCTTATACAAGCCAAGGTGATGAAAAAAAGCCAACACCGATGGACATCTGTCAGTAATGTAGCACAAGTGTCTCTGTGTACTCTTCCAGAGCTTTGCATCAGATAACTGTACCTCGCGAACCTAAGCTTAGTTGCAATATGCTATGGCGTGCAAGTACAGCAGTTGAAAAAGTACGAAATGAGGGCAGAATTTCGCCAGGATATTTTACTGGAGGCCACTATTATATAACGATTTATTTCCACCATTTTTATGCCGTTTTTCCTGGTACCCCGATGTACGCGTGCCACATCGTAAATTTTTCATATCCGTAGCACCCACTTTCGGATAACGGCGACATGGTGCTGTTCAAGCCGATGACGGAAGTCAGGAGGAATAAAAATAAAACTAAAATACAACAGAACCGTTTTTTGTGTCCTGGCCTTAGAATCAATGACAAGCGAAAAATGCTCATTGGATTCAGTCCCGTTATCCTCTGCCTCGTGGTCGGAATTAGCTCGCAAGCCAGTGTTGCTAACGTACATGTTCTGCCTATTATGCAACGCCCGCGAGCCTCTTCCCACCACAGCCGAGGCTACACCACCTGTGGCTCAGCGGGCGTTCTCTCATGTGCCGCATTCTCGCTCTCGCTGCTGTTTTATCCACTTTTTATTTTCTGTCTTTTTTGTTTGGTCGTCTTTTGCGGCTGAACGGCACGAGCACTTCCAAATAGGGCTCAACTTCAGAGCGAGGCACAACGAAGCCGACAGCGTATACACGTGCTGTTCTGCCATGCGACGCCAGCTGCTGCCAGCATTTTATATAGCTTTTGCTTGACGAACGTGTGCTGGCACCTATGCCACGCCGAGCCAAGTCAGCTCCACCATGTTCGCAGATGGCGATGGTGACGCTATGCAGAGATTATAGCGAAGGTGCCGTACACGAGTTCTTCTCCGCAAATTAATACCTGTCGGAGAATGCGCTTGTGACTAGTCAAGTTTTTGCTATTGAAGTTCACGAGCGCAGCACCTATACTTGTCGCTAGGAGCAATGCGGAAATAGTATTTTGAATGTACAAAGCTCCCCCTGTCCTTTCTTCCTATCGCTCCCCTCTCTACTTCCCCTCGCTATCCTCTCCCTATCACCTTTTCCTTCCCGCCAGCCGCAGCTCAAGTGCTTCAGTTTTTTAGATAACAGTTGCCGCGGCCGGCAATACTCTTTTCCTTCTTTTGATTATCAAAAAAAATAATAATAATAATAATAAATCAACCACTACCACCACCAGCTTTTTGAGTTTTTCTTTTCTTTCATATTTTGTGCTGAATTCGTCTATTCGATATACTCCGTGCCTCCTGGCATTGCCTGGGGCGCTCTGCCGGAATCCACTGTTACGCGTTATAATGTAGCCAATTATTGTGCCGGATCACTAGATCCGTCTGATAGGATTCATTCAATGTTCCACCACGTTCAGCACGTGGCATGGCACAACGGCAGATCCTAGCACTTTTTTCGGGGCGCGTGTGGATGGTTCTGTAAAGTCAGGGACAAAAGTTTGCGCGGACAGGAGTTCGTGAAAAAAAATTTTTTTTTCTGTTTGGTTAAGCAATCATAGGGAATGAAATGCGATTATTCCCGAAGGGACATGCACGCTTCATTCAGAGAAAAAATTATCACAAGAAAAACTAGCGAGGCAGCAAAGAAATAACCGTTTTCCTACAAATCCGCATCCCGTAAACTTTTGTGCCTCACTGTATATTCGGGTTGATGATATGGAACGGACAGCATTTGTCAAAAGCATGAATACTACCCGTTGTGATCCTATAGGGCGTGCAGGATATGGCCCGTATTCATTTCTCTGTCCTACAAACCCCTCGTGGGTGAGAAAGAATCGAATGGTGCTCCTCACCTCTCCCCATGCAGTTGAGGAGTTCCGTATTGTTGCTGCAGACCCGGCGGCCTGTATATTTTTGACAAATGACAGTAGCATCCAGCCCCAACGCATATACGTAGTCGTCCTTGCTGTTGAAGGCTGCGAGAAAGAAGATTAATCGCTCTACTGACGCTGTATGGCTTACGGAGCAACACCCGCTAACCACTGCGTAGGAAGTGCGCGCCTCGCTAAGCGCCCACTGCGGTCTCCATGATGCGCGCAAACAGAAGGCAGGTGGAACAAAATAACGTAGACTTCTTTTGTTAGCGGCACGAACAAGTCCCACGCGCGAGGGCTGGTATCGTTAGGCGAACACACGTGCTAACATAGGCAGCTAAGCATTTGTCGACAGGCTGGCGGTCGCTTAGGAGCCCAGTGATGTCGGAGCCCGCCCAGACGCTGTACCGCACGAACGTCATGATTGAAATATCTAGCAAGAACCCACCCGCAGTGCCCACAGTGAATACTAAGAGGGCGTTTTTTTTTTTTTCGCTTTTTTTTTTTCTCCTGCTGTAGCATACGCGTGCATTCTGAAGAGGTATCCCTCCTTTGGGGAGGTCACTCTTAGGGGTCAAAAACGTAGCCGTTGCATATATCAAGTCGCATCATGAATCACAAAACTGGTATATTGTTCCGGATTAGACCGACTCTTTCGCGATTTCGCACAGTACGGCTTGTGCAGCCAAACCAAAGCTACCAAAAGCGCAAAAACGGGCCCCCCCTCCCCAAATTTTTAGCACCTATTTGCAGGTGTCAATTAGGGGCTAATTTGCAATACATTTGAGAATGTCTTCCACTCGCTAAGTGAGTACGAGCGTAGATGTTACATTCTGCCTTGAACTGTTCTTAATGACTACCCGGGCTTCGCTAAATGAAAAAAAAGGTTAAAGAAACACTGCACTGTGTATACCATAGAATCCGATTATGCTTCTGGGAAATCTGCTAAATGAAAAAAAAAAAAGAATAAAGAAACACCGATTGTGTACACCATACCAGCCAATCATGCTTCCGGGAAATCTTTTCCTACAAAACTACAACCACTACAGCTGCACACAATGCTGGTCAAGTAGCTAAGAATAAAGATGTTCACACAACAGTCTGGGCAGCAAATATCACTCGCCTTCGTGTACTCCCACACGAAGCTTTGAAGACTGCGGCTCCCGTTACGCTTCTGTGCGCCCGAAGCGCAAGGCGCTGCTATAGTAGCGCAGAAAAAGGTAAACTCTTTTTTCTTTTTCTTTTTTGAGTGGCGAAAATGTGAAGATGGAAGAACACAAGTTATATCATGCTCTACCAACCTTCTGAACACGTGAATCAGTGTCAGTGATGCAAATATAGTAAGGTGCAACCTGGCGGCTTTGGCGTCTATACCGCCATCTGCAAACATCGGGTTATGCGCGCGGGACATGACCTACTTTATTTCTTTGAAGCTCAGAGGCAAACGAGGTTAGCAGCTGCACGTGTATAGTTCTCGACGGCTCAATCCAATTTGGTATCCCTGCGAACCCAACGAAGTAGAGCATGCATTGTTCATTCGAGCCAAGCAGCCCGACATCCCGCCTAGCTTGCTTGTCATATTTCACAAAAAGTAAAAAATACAATAAAAAATCTTGACTTTAAATATTGGGTGCCATATTTATGCCTCCCCCCCCCCCCCTTCTCGCCCCCGCCCATCGAAACAAGTTTAAAAGGCGCGTTATCCTATGTCCGCGCTGATGTAATGCGCACCTATTTCGAGTCTAAAATGCAGCATTGTCTTGTAAATATTTGACCCGTCATGCGTGTTCAAAAAAACTAAACTATTTTGCATATGGTATGTTGATATGTGCCCCCAAATGATGCTCCCTTTTGTTCGGTAGTCTTTCGCGGGCAGGTCGGCTTCTGGTAGCATGAATATCAGCCACAACTGTGGTGAGGAGTCATCGGAATAATGCTTTGTTGGCGGGTCTCCATGTGAATAAAGATTTCTTACACCTCTTTTTTTTTTTTTTTTTCTTCAATCCTTGCTCGGGGTTTCCTTGCCTTTATTTTTCGACTTTTTGTATTCATAGTCTCTTGGCCAGAACGCATCAGTAAGAAGCAACGGCCCGTGAATAAGGGCATGAGACGAAGGACTATGATCTATATCCAACCTATGGGCAGAAATACGTCAAATTTTGGGGTATCGTCTAAGATTAATTGCACTTCAAGCGGATTTTTCGAGTAAGTACCTATTGCCTGAGCTGAGAGACCTTTTCTACTATGCGAAGTCTGGCTTCTGTGACCTGCGTACAGTGTAAAGTGTGAAACTGAAGTGTGCTGAGCGCTTCAGTGGACATGGAGAACAGTTTAACTCCGTCTCTTAAGTGGAAAGCCTACAGTTGTATCATGCCGCTACTTGCCTACGCAGCATAAACTTTGGAGTAGACGAAAAGAACCAAATAAAAATGACGACTCTAAGAGAGCTGAGGAGAGGCAAATTATAGGCGTACTCATCAGGGGAAATGAAGAACTCTTAGATAGGGATCAAATGCATGTTCATGATATCCTAGAAGTGAAATAGAGAAGACAAGACAATGACAAGGTACGTTATTTATGTTTAGCGAAAAAAGGAACAAGGGTAACGGAATATGTCCCAGGAGTAAGCAAACGTTTCATTGTGAGTTGGGCGGAAGAGGTTACGAAACTTGCCGGAATAAGGGAACCATTGCTGGCGCATTTAAGCTATACAATTAGTTTCTCAGTAGTAAAGGCATTTGTTTCCCAGCCAGCTTTGGTAAGCCCGTGGTGATAAGGATGCTTCATTGCTGACGCCATGAGACTGTCACTTCTCTTTGTCCTGTTTTCACTCTGACTTTTCTCGCTGAAACATGATTGTCCATGAGGTCTCCCAAGGAAATGCATTTTTTTTTCTACGATATCGTAGCGTGCACGGTGCTACACGCTGCAACAGTATCCGAAATATCAATCACTCATCATAGCAATTATAGCAAAGGTCACTTCGGGTAAACAATAAAAATGAGTAGCTCCACACACGTGTGTGTAAAGAGTGCTAAATAAACTTGTCATGTGCGGTATTACAGCAGTCAACCTCGTTTGCCGTTCGTTTCTCCTATGCCTGTGCGGCACCAGGCGCCGAGGCTCTACTTTAGCAGAGACGTACAGAAAAGATGGATGGGAAGAAGGGGGAGGAGGCGGCGATGGCGCGATCCTGGCGTGTATACCAGCGCTTCACGTTTCTCAAGGCTCTCGCTGCTTTCAGTTGACATACGATCCACGTCCCGACAAGGCGTGCATATACGGCTCGGCTCTCACACCCGACGGCGACACACGGACCGCCGGTTTACCGGTTTGGCGCTACTAATAAGGTATCCCTATCCCCCTTTGCTGCCAGAATTTCTTTTCTCTTGGTTTTTCTTTTCTTCAAGGCAGCGCTTGAGTTCTGTATCTCGACACGTGAAACACGGAAGCGTAAAGTTATATGAAACAATGTATGACCTAATCTGTGTAGACGTGCAGCCGGCGACAA
The DNA here is from genome assembly GCA_023969395.1 of Amblyomma maculatum. Taxonomy (NCBI): domain Eukaryota; kingdom Metazoa; phylum Arthropoda; class Arachnida; order Ixodida; family Ixodidae; genus Amblyomma; species Amblyomma maculatum. Next base: position 525,456 of record JAJIZL010020297.1, read on the forward strand.
GAGTTCGCGGGTTGCAGGATCCTTGAATAGCTCAAATACGCCAGTAGACAGGCGCAGTGAAAGAAGCACCAACACATTTGTCATTTTCGAGGAATAACAGTGGTTGCTCTGCAGCACACGCTATACTTTTCCCTTCCCTTCGCCCTGCCCTAGCTGTGCATGAGTCGTCACACTTCATATCCCTTCCATGCTAAATAAATCAATCAATTTTAAAGCACGGGATCACAGAAGGACCATTCTCTTGCTTACCCATTTGTCAACCCATCTGGACAGCATTCTGATTGGCCACAAGGCAAGTGAACGTGGACTTCGCTGTGGCATATCCACCGCCATCGATGGCCTTAGGTCTGATGGCGCAATCAATGACATCAATCGCGGATAAAATGAGTCGATTGTTCTTCAGTAAAGATAGTCTTCCCGTCAGAAGACATCTTCATCGGAAAAATTAGGGAGACATCAAGTTCTTTCTCAAGGGCAGGTGCGGCAGTCCTTTTAACGGCGCCCCTTATTTCCACGTATTTTTATTTTTATTTTTTTTTTCTTTAAGGTGGTTTTTAGGGAACGGAAGGTGCATAATGTAGCTCATTGTCCGGTAGACACAGTTAACGACATACATTCGGAAGTGGATGTGTCGCCGGAGAACCAGCCTCCTGTTTGACTAGCAGATGGATGCTAAATCGGAAGCGAGATAATATGACATCACCTTAAGCACTGCACAAAGAAAGTCTGCGTCACAATTTTGATGAAAAGTCACGTGCGTATTTTCTAGTTACAACCACAACGACATCGACGGCATCAAATAATAAATCCAAGTCCTACCAAGAACGCACTGGCGATCACTGCCAACAGTGGGTAACGCCAGTTTAGTGTACCTCTTCCAGGTGTCTAAAGACTTCTTTCCTGATGGGAACATTCACAATTACCGCGTGTTTCAAGCACTACTCAGGAATGCCTTTATGAATGACTGGTTGTAAGCGTATGACAAAGGTGTCCAAGACGACACTTTACTCATTTGCAGGTTGAAAACTTAGCAGTGGTTATTTTTATGTGTTTTAAAACACTTAGTGACACGTTTGGTATAATTATAGTAGGATAAGAAATATATGTGCAAGCTAGGCCATCTGTTTCTTTTTAAACCTATCGTCGTTCGTAATTGGACATCATAAAGACATTGGGCACTCAAGGAACATCCTCATGTGGACGGTACTATTCTATCCCACCCATAGTCTTTTTCTCATCCTGTAGGTAGGGCCCTTCGCTTTTCTATCAGAGGTTCCCGCGCGTCCATGCCCGCACGAGGGGACCACCAACGCTTCTCCTGTGTTCCCAGCCCCCTCAGTGTTCGTTTACGTGTTTTGGCGCCAGTCTGCTGAGCTTGTTTGCTTTGACGGGCCTAACAAGGCAATGCCTTGTCTAGCAACGACTGGCGGCTGGCCACGGTGCGCGCGCTTCGAGGAGGCTGATGGATCGGCATCCTTCTCTACGCCGCGTCTGTTTCTCCTTTGCACACGGCGGCCTTGAGTATACTCACTCATGCTTTAGTTTCCCGAGAGAACGACTGTTTTGCAATAAATTCGCCTTATGTAACTCCGGCCAATTAGAAGCCTAAGCTGCTAAGGTTCCGTTTCTTTTTTAGTTGGTCCCTTATTTATGATAGCCACATATCGGTCTTTGCGAAACAGTAAAGGTTCGGGAAAGCTCTTGACTGGCCGGGGGTGCAAATGTAGAACATATTGTTGAAGATTTATGAGTAACCGGAGCTCGCTATTCGGTTTCAAAGATTTTCGCCAGTTTTGTCACAGATCGTCCAACGCCCAAACCTATACTTACTTTCTGGAGAAAAATGACAATTACAGTTACACTGGTGAGGATTAATGTCGGCGAATTCAGGCTCTCCAACGAGCAGCGAAGCATCGGTACTTGAACGTTTTTTGTTACGGTTCACTTTCTCAAAGATTCAGCCTTTTGTGGCCGGTATCAAACGGATAATTGTATGGTCTGAGGCAAAATGACATGGCCGCCAAGCCAGAGTTCGGGCAGCTATAACGTATTGTTTAAGTTAGCAAGGGCCGTCCAGTTTGTGGTAGCAAACGTTAGCCGTGCAGGCCGGAGCAATATGAGAGGGAAGATGTGAAAAAGCATAGTGAGCCAAATATGAGTCTTTCGAGAGGCATTCATTTGAAAGCGACAGGCGTTTTCGGCGTCGGCGTTATGAGCGAAAACATCGTGAGCATGCCGCTGGCAGGCCGTAGTTGGCAGGTGACATGGCCGGCAACTGATTGGTTGGCAGGTTATGTGACGTCACGAAACCACGTGACATCGAATCGGCAGGGGTTGCGAACTCAGGTAAATAAGTCATTTGAGATGGGAGGATGAAGTGGAAATCAACCCATCGGGACTCTTGGATCCAGATTCAGACATGCTAATGCTAGGCCACGCAGGTACGTTCACAGGGCTTGGATAAAGCGCAGCTTTATATCGGTGTCGGATGCTCCTGCACATAATGTGGTGGTTTATGGCTGTATGCCGGTGAGCTTGTACAAGGTAACAGAGGCAAAAATTAACGGATTAGTGATTAAACAAGTAGCAAAATGCGTGTACGAGAACGAGGGCCCCTAAAGGAAGCCGCAGATGGGAACAGTGAATGCTGCCGAACCCATGGTCGAGGCAAAGGGATCAAGTCGTTAGACCACTGCACAATTTCATTAACCAGTTTATTCGCGCACTAAGCCGCCTAGTTTATGTTGTTGTGCCCTTGGACAATGGCACATACTCTCGACGGGGATCTTTTACGCTGCGTGGGCTTCAGATGTCGTCGCCATCTTCGCCTTCGTTCCCTCTGACAAACTGGCACTAAACATCATGATTAGGCCCCCTTCACCCTAATACAATAATCACATGACACGAGATTTTGTGAGCCGCGTGAACATCACATGATCCGAGTGTATAAAATGTCCCCTTCGAGTTCCCGCCTAGCCACTCACTTGGTCGTCGCTGTGCTGCTGCTAGTAACGATGGTTGTGGGGGCGATCGTGCTTGAGAAAAGAAACTAAATGAAGATAAACTTTGCTAAATGTGGAAAAGCGAGGTTATGCGAAGCGAACCTGATAACTAAATTAGTGTTGAACATTGACTCTCCGTGGATGTACGTGGTTAACCAAGCACAACCACCGCTAAATTTTTTTTTAAGGGGGCCAATTAGGAAGGACAATTAGGAGGCCAATTAGGAGGCCAATGGCCAATATCAATAGCGCAAAATTGTTTTCCACTTGGAGGTGAACACACCGGGCTTAAAATGACGCTTCTGGGTTCCAGCTTGTATCTGAATTGTGGTGGTGGCGAAGACTCTTGAGAGTTCCTTGGACTGCCAGAAGATCAAATCAGTCGATATTGTCGACCATAAACCCTGACTGCTCATTGGAGGGTCAAATTCTAAAGTTAAAGCTCAGCTAATTTGGTCATCTGATGAGAAGAGAGGAGTCGCTGAAGAAAGATTTGATGTTGGGAAAGGTTGAGGGTCGCCGGAGAAGGGGTAGGCAGCGAACGCGATGGTTAGAGGGCATCCTCGAGGCACTGCAGATGAAGTTATGTGATGTTAGGAAGATAGTGAGAGACCGGAAAGCGTGGCGTGACATAGTCCATAGGGTCACGAAGAGTCGACACGACTGAACGACTGAACTGAAGCGACCCTATTATTCTACGACGCGCATCAGCAAATGTGGCGGTAGAGACAGAAAAGAAGGGTGTACGACTGAAAACCGACCGAAGGGTGAGCCTGCTCATTGTCCTGGCTCATTGTCCTGCTCATTGACAAGAACACGGGAAAGCGTTCTTTTTCGGGCCGTTTTCTCGGTTTCTGTTCCGTTTTTTGTTCTGTTCTATACGTATCTGTTGTTTCTTCCCGTTTCCTCTGTTTAGAAGCAAGGGCAGGCATCTGATGCGTCCTGGCTTTGATGTCCTATTGTGCGCAATGCATACGCGCCCTCTCACCCAAATTGCATCTTTACTCAACTGGAGAATTCTATTCCATTCAAATCCCCAGTATTAGTGAGCAAATCTTCTGGTAAATGTTTGACCCTAAAAAGGACTATCTAGAATATGTTCAATTTGCTCAGTGACTTTTTCTGCATCTCTAGAAAATACAGATGTCTCTTTTTCTTCGCAATGCATGTAAAATAAGTTTACTTGTAGTGGATACCAAGGCGTAGTTGTGTCTATTCGAACGCAGTGGCTTAGTTCTTAGGGAATTCGGATTCTTAAATGAGCAATAGCAACATTCGTTCCACACATTTTCCCCGCTCAGGTTTCCCAGTTTCGAACAATTCTCTTTTCAATTTCATTTAGGTAATTCAGGATTTACATCTCAAACCCATTGCGAGCCATGCGCCGATGTTGAATCCACAGAGCACTGTATTCAATTACCCGCCATCGTTTTGCACCTCTGCGAATAAATTATTCAGATTGCTTCTCTCGACCTGTTCTCCTTTCCTTCGATGCAAACATCAAAGGGCTGCGATCAAAAACCGGTGCGAAAGTTTCTCCATGCTTATATAATCGCAACCGGGAGATTACTTTGTTATCTCTAAATATGCCTCAACATTTTTTTTTTCTCCTTATAGTGCACAATACTTTAAGACCTCTTGCAATGTTATTACAGTCCTTCCCAGTTTCATCAGCCATCTATCCAATGTGGTTAGACATAAGTGTACGCCGTCTCCTTTTCGTGCTCGCAATAAGCCCCGCACCATGCTGTGGGTATGCGCCATTTCGGCACAGGCTAAAAACAACAACAATAGCAAGGGCATGGAGCGTCGCGAATTCACTTAATGGGCGATACGGAGCTCCAGATGGCCCGCATCCCACCCACCGAGAGAAGTGAGAAGCGGTCGCAAGCACTCACGTTCGTTAAAGCTCGATCGCTTCGGCCCCTGTGAAAAGGGCGTCGCCCAACACCAAAGCTACGTGCCCCCTGCGATCGAGCTGGTCGAGGAAAACCCGCGGCCGAGCAGGTCGACCACGCGAACCGTATCGCCGGTCGACAACCCCGGCGGAGTGCGAGCGTTCCCCGCTTTCCTACGGCCATGCTTTGCGCCCTCCGAGTACGTAGTGGAGATGAAGAGGGCTCCGTCTTGCATCACCGAAAATTCATTCCTGGAAGAGGAAAGGAGAAGAAGACAATGTGCAGTAGCGCTTGAAGAAAGCAATCGTGCGATTATTATGACTGCTCTACACGTACAGACCAATGGTACTTTATCTGAGCTAGAATTCTTCGTCTAACCTGCAAATCGTATTTAAAAGCTCCCTTGCTCTCCGTATGGCTTAAGGCAATGTTATCCACATCCACATTGCAGTTGTGCCTGGTTGATATGGGCAGTTGGGTATTCGGGTTGTATTGTCCACAAATCGATTCGTCCGTAGAAACAGGCGATGAGGAAACAACTTGGGAAAAAGCACCTTATGATTAAGTTCTTCGGTACGCAGTCGTGAGCTTCAGTACGCAGTTCTATGGTGAGCAGAGAGTTTGAAATCAGGCAAGTACCGTGAGATAGAACTACATTAGCCTAGTCGCCATTTTATTTAATACCATGCGTGAAATTTATTTCTCCTATTTGCTAAGAGGCGCATGATGGCGTCTCGTGGTGGGACGACATATCTCCCGCTACGGCTATCACTGCTTTCTTTATTATGTTTATTGGTTTAGTACAATGCATAGCATCACTGTCTAGACACTTAGCCAGAGGCTAGTTATTGGTCCATTCAAGAACAGCAAAGAAAATATTTGATGACAAATCTTTTCCTTCATATCAAAATATTGCAGACAAACAAGTGGTGCAAAATTGCAAACGATATAAAAAGGGTAATTCAAATTACACAAGTTAAGAGGGGATAATGACTGCGTAACAGTGTACTACGGGTATACAAATGTCGCAAAAATGCAAAGCGTTCAAGTAACAGCAAATTAATGCAAATTCAAAACGTGTGCCAGATCTGTTGACAATACACAGAAGTATGACTGCAAAACCGGAATTCAATATGCGACAGAAAGGCACTTGCTTCAGAAGCGATTATTCAATGCCATGAACAGCAAATCCAACAAAACGATAAAACAGAGAATAAGTAGAGATATGCACCAAGCAATTTGCGTTTTATGTCAGGTAATAAATTCGGAAAGAAAAAAAGAAGTATTCAATGCGATAGAAGGATCAGACGTGGCTAAGACAGAACAGTGACCTTGTTCCACCTTTTAAGGGGCACGTGGCAAATAAACCGGCCAATTTGACCGAACTTTTTTCTCAAGTTATTATTTTTTTCCGTGATTCTCGGGGCTGCGTCTCTAAAATTCCACGCCTGAAAACATTAACAAATTATATTTTCTGCTATAAAACTAACACGTTTTCTTCTTAAGGAATGCACGCGGAAAAATGTATTTTCCAATGCAAACAAAAAATTGCTGCCGAAAGAGTCATTGCCGAGTTTCTTGAATGAACTCAAATTTTATTTGTGTTTTTTTCCTTTAAGTATGTTCACAGACCAGTAAGAATTGATCGTCACGTGGAATTCACATGAGAATTATTCCCTCAAATTGTTGCGGTTTTGGTTTTAACCATTGAGCAATGGCTCTCACGCCATTGAAGAGTTGAGACAACATTGGCGTCACGTGATTCATGTAAAAATTGCGACGCAGAAGGTGTTTTATTAATAATTGCCATATGCGATCTTGGGTCAGGCTGGCTCACGCCCTGGGATTAAACTCGGCGATAAAGTAGCGATGATCACATCACAGTTTGCTTATGCTTTACATAGACTAAATGTTGGTTCATTTGCAGATGACTCATAGCCACCGCCAGTGTAGCCATCTGCAGCTGAAAAACTTGATTGAAATAAAAAACGAATTCAGATTATTTAAAAGGCGAAGGGGAAACCCCTGCAGGTATCATGCAAAGTGTCGTGCAATAGTACCAAGAAAAAAAGCATACAACCAAATATCTACTTCTGTTATGCCGGAGCACAACAAAGAAACAGCACCGTTTGTAATGTGCTCCATGGCTCTGTACAGGTTCGCCGTACTGGCGCTGCAAAACATTTTGGGCAACTCTCATAAAAGTTCGGTATTTCTGCTCTTCAAATAAATGGAAATTATTATAAAGTCAGCAACTACTTAAAAACAAGTGTAAACGCCTGTTTGAACCAAGAAAAACTGACTTTTGAAAATGTAGGCCAAAGGAACTGAAACCGTTTTAATGTAGCGCGAATCTTTCAGATGCAGGCGAAGCACCAAACTGCTATTTTTTGTTGTTATTTTGGTTGATACTTACCCGGCAAAACGTTACTTAAGGCGCATCCTTGTACGGCACCTTTGCAGGTTAGCAAGAGCGTTCCTTCGTCGCACCTCGCCGCTGACTGCGTGCTTCCTGCTTCTGCTTCTGGCCTTCTCCGCCGTCGAATCCACAGCGATCGAAGATGGCAACGTTTCGGCCGTTCCCAACCTCTGTAACCTCGCTCAGGAGGAGCCTATGTACTGTCGGTGTACTTCTGAGCACTTCGAAGCCGACGCCTCAGGCGTGGTGTGTTATGTGGGCAAGCCACTCACCGGGAGCCACGCCGTCTTCCAGGCGCTACGGCGTCAGAAAGCGCTCACGTCGGTGACGTTCACCGTGTACGGCCAGGACTACAGGCTCGACTTCGTTCCCACCGAGCCGCTACGCCAACTGGGCCGACTCGAGCGACTCCGCTTCATGGAGTGCAACTTGGGCGTGCTCCATTCGAGGGCCTTCTACAAGCTCTCGACGCTCACCCTGCTGCAGCTGGAAGGCAATGACATCATCGACCTCCAGAAAGATGCCATAGCCCATCTTCCCAGGCTCGAGAAACTCGAGATGGGCGAGAATCAGCTCCGACACGTCAAGGCCGGTTGGTTCTCGCGGCTTCCCTCCCTGACGGCGCTCTTCCTGGGCAAGAACAAGATCGAGTTCATCGAGGACCTGGCCTTCTCAGAACTCGGGTCACTCAAGGAGCTGGAGCTGGGTGACAACGTCATACACGAGCTGACCAACCGTACTTTCAAGGGACTTGCCCAGCTGAACAGGCTCGACCTGTACCGCAACAAGCTGAAGCGTTTGGATGCTGGAATCTTTGTGAGCATGCCACTCCTTGAAGAGCTCGACCTGAAGCTCAACGAAATCTCCGTGGTGGACCCCCTGGCATTCGATGGCCTGGCTAGGCTTCGCCTCATCTACCTGGCTAGGAACCAGCTCCGCATTCTTCCGGCAGACATGTTTGTGGGCGCTCCCAACCTAATCTCAGTGGATCTGTCCGAGAACCATCTGCTCACTCTTACATGGAGAACTGTGCACAACCTGAAGTTTATGGAGACCGGCGAGGACTTCGATCTGACCTTCACTGGTGAGTCACGCATCGGACCCTTTCTGCTTTTTTTCTGTCTTGTTTTAGTGCATAGTAGCCAACCATTCATTCACTTCCCTCGATCAGCTCCTAATAAATGACTGGCCTGCATTCATTTCGCTTCCGAGGGGAGAATTCTCTAAAGTCGTGTTATGCTCAAAGCGAAAAAGTGTTGCGCCGTTGGGGACACTTTCCAATTTAAGTTAAATGTTCCGTAGGAGTTATCTTCCGCACCTTACCCTTTTTTTTTTTTTTTTTTCTTGGCGAGCATTCAAGGTCGCCAGCTTCGAAGCTGTATGCATATGCTTGTCTCTGTCAGTACGACACGCGCTGCCCGTGTTGAATAAGAACAATCAGAAGTTACGTCTTCAATTTAAGCTGTCCGTCCATTGCGACCAATTCAAGTGGTTGTGCGACCACAGCAGAGGATGCCGCTGAGACGAGGTTTGGCCGCATATACAACGTGCCAGAGACTTGGGAGGGGCGCCACGTTTCTTTCCGCTAGGAGAAAAAGATGTGCATTGCGTGGGACGAGGAGAATCCGAGGGAGTACCAATTTTTCTTCCGGGGTGTACCTCTGTCTTTCTGTGTCGTTCTTTTTTCTTCTCCGTTTGTCTATTTTATGACCATATACTTTTTATGTTCTAAATTTTATTACGCTGCGTTTTATTTCGCAACTTTTCGTTCGTCGCCTCCTTAGGCTCGACTGCCGTGTGGTACACGCAAGCGCCTGTGCGCGCCCGAAATAGAGAAGGCGTGCCTGAAGCATCCTGAGAGAGCGAGAGAGAGTGTTCCGGTGGCGCATGATGCTAGTGTTTGTTTTCTTTTCTCTTTTTTTTTCTTCTGTGGTTATTGACATTTTTTTTAATACAAGCAAAATGCACACGAACGCGTCTCTGCGGCTCCCCCGCGTCTGTGTACCGTATTCATTCGCACATCGCCTGCTCGCCTTCGAGGCTTAAGGAAGTGCAGTATATTTGCGAGGGCTACCTAAACAGAGAACATATTTTACCGCGTTTTGGAAACCCTCGACAGCCCTTTCTAGCTGTTTCATATAGCGACTGAAAACAATTTAACTAACGCTTCACCGGGCAAGAACAGCCACTCTGTCAGTCATCTGGCTTTTTTCAGTACAGATGGCTATATACGCAGAAAATCGGTGCTAAACTTAACACGTGCGAGAGAAGAGCAGCGATGTGAGCTGGGATCCACAAAGAAGCCCCTGAGCGGGGAAAGGATATATGTGTGACAGTTCAACAAGTGTTTCTTACAAGTAGCCGCAACTGGGCTAGTCAGTCAATCATTCCTCGCGCTTCTTTTCGCTTTTGCCCCTTTTCCATTGTTACGAAAACTGCCACTCAAAACCAATTAGCTCAGTTTCGCAGAGACTAAATTCCACGCGGAGCTGAGCAAGTTGTATGGTTCTGAATAATTCTTTTTCGTAACGGCAGAACAGCGGCTGCGATGGAGAAAGCGAGTACAAGGTACCAGATACACTAACAACTGAAACCATGGCGGAAGGGAAGCCGAAAGGATCACATGGTACGCGAAATCAAGGAAGCATACGCCATACATTACAAAAACCATGATTGCTTCAGCTTCCCGTATGTCAGCCTTACTGACGTTCGTATGGTGGTGAAGAAGAGTAAATTAGAAAAGGAAATAGGCGGACCCAGCCTGTAGGTTTGCAAACATATGCATGCTGCCGTCCTTCGATTTGTTTTTGGCCTCTTCATTTTCTAATGCGTATGCTTTCCGTCTTCAATTACGTCCGACTTCCGTCGGAAACTTGGTGGTCCGTTGATCGTCGTCTATCGCTCTTCGTTTCGTTGTCGTCGCTTCCTTTTAGCTGTTACGAAGCCTTTTAACGCAATGCCTTTGTCTTTCTCCTCCTTCCGTGCGTGTCCGCTTTTTTTCCCTGATAGAAGCTCTGCCCTAAGAAGCCGCGCCCAAGTACAAGCTGTTCTTAACTTACAAAATCTCAGTCATACCCGGACGTAACCAGCATTTGAAATCTCTTAAGAGATGCCTCTGCATAAGGTTTGCTAGGAGGGGTTTTGTGTTTAAAACAATGTCAGGAAATCGGCACATAATGGCACGCTCGTCAAATAAAAAGCAGCAGTTTGGACGCTGCGCAGTCCACTGGCCATCCGCACACGCTGGAGAGGATTTCCACTTTTTTCTCTAGCTTACTACACGGATGTTTGGCTTGGTTATTAGGGTTTAACGTCCCAAAGCGACAAGGCTGTGAGAGACGCCGTAGTGGAGGACTCCGAAAATTTCGACCGCCTGCGGATCATTAAAGTGCACTGACATCGCACAGCACACGGACGCCACTCCGTTTTGTCTCCATCGCAACGCAGCCGCCTGCGGTCGGTTTCGAACCCGGGAACAGTAGTCTCTGGCATCTTAACCACTGCGTCACCACAGGAGGCGGGAGGGCGAGGGGGGGGGGGGGGGTACTGCACGGATGTAATGTGATTCTTAAGAACCAAGAAAGTGGCCAAATTCTTAAGCCCGCATCACATTCTTTATGACTCGCGAACACTATACTACAGAAGCTTGTAGTGTACGTGTACACATTTGAACAGATGAGATGAAATCATTCTCTCTGGAAGGTAACGATCTGTCGTGCCACAACGCTAGTCTTCGCCGCCAGCTAGGCTCAAACGCACGGAGCGAACACTTCACTAATCGCATACGGTATCCCTCCTTATTCCGCCTCCTTTCTTTAGGCGGCAGCCCTTTCATCAACGAGAATGGGCCAAAAGAGAGTGGGGCGAATTGCCGTTGGTCCGTAGAGCGCCAGCAGCTTTCCGTTCCCTCCCTTTGTTCCTCGCGCCTTGTCTTGTCTACACGCCGCCGCTGCCTTCGCCAGTAGCCCGGTGACGTGGCTCACTCGCACACTCAAGGCCGTGAGAGAGTGAATGAAGAACGGAGGCAGTGTCGCTTCCGCGACGTTCTCGCGCCCGCGGAGTGTCTGTAACTCCCTAGCCTTGAGTTGCCGGTTCGCTCGCCTCCTTCCTGGCTCTTGCAACCGGTTGTACGGAAGGGCCCGTGTCCCACCTGCTCGCGGCAAACTTCGCACCGTTTCGCTTTGTGCATCCACGTTTGACCACGCTTGCCCTCGTCTTCGGCAGCACATCAGAGCTACATGTTTTCCCGTCGCTAGAAGCAAGCACGACATGCGGTAACAACAAACTTGAGCGGCGGCGTCGCGCGCCGCTACTCAAGTCTGGCCGCGGTCTGACCCTTTGGAACCTGACCCGTACTCGGATGCAGAAAAGAATTTTTTGCAGATCCTAACTGTCTTCTTATCCCGTATTCAGGATGCTCAAATTCGCATGCTTTGCATACCCATAACTTTATGACTGGTTTCACACCGCGATGCGAAGATAGCCTGGAAGAACTTCGAACATAAAAAGTGTTCTGAAAAAATTTTCAAAGGGTAGATAGGAAGCAGAAGCGGATAAATATCCCGGAAGAGCTTAGAAAACAGCCAAGACGAAATGTACGAAGACACCGATAAGCCGCTTTCCTGAAAGTGTTCATCCCAGAGGTCAGCTTCAACTCTGCTTGCCTGCATCTCGCCTCTACACCAGAATCAGATCTGTGTCGCCCTTGTTCGCTGACGGGTCTCTGCTAGGCAGAGGCTTGTCAGAGACCAAGGGCGACACAGATGTTATGTCAGCCCCCTTATCAGCCCTTCCCCCAGCACGATATCAGTGTATGTAATTATTTCGCAGAAGCGGACGACCTCTTGTTGGGAAGTGGCCAACGAGCCTGCCAGACGGTTAGCGCGCTCGATGCCACCACTGTAAGAACAGACGTGGAACCTTATGGAAGTGCAAAAATCGTGGCGCATGTTTCCACAAAGGCGCAAAGGTGCCGATAGCACACCAGGAAAACGCAAATATTTCTCTACGGCTACAAGTAATGTCTAGACGTAAGCCACTGAGGCTCCTACCAATTCTGAGCATACCTCGTGCTTTGTGACTTGCTTTTATATGTATGTATGTATGTATGTATGTATGTATGTATGTATGTATGTATGTATGTATGTATGTATGTATGTATGTATGTATGTATGTGTGTGTGTGTGTGTGTGTGT
>JAJIZL010020297.1:547969-575570 GCA_023969395.1 Amblyomma maculatum
CTGTACAATCAGATACAGCAGTCACAGCTATCCGTACATAATGATTTAGAAATGCCCACCAGGCAGGGTACAGTTGGTATTATGGATACCAGCCCAGATCTCACGCTCGGCAGACACATCCCGCACCTGAAATGGGAACGAACCGGACACACATTAGGCAGCGATCATTATATCATCGCCCTAACCCTTGAGGGACCACAGTGCACGCCAAATACATATAAGCATCGTTTGGTGAACTGGGAAAATTTTCGAAAACAACGACAAAACACCCCTGCTGAAGACAACATAGAATTAAGGCAATGGGTGCGACAACTACTTCAGGACCAGGAAAATAATACGCAGATCATTGATACAAACGAATATGTGCCAACGTTAGATGCCAGAATGGCGCATTTACTTGAGGCCCACCGTAGTTTAAATAAACGGTATGCCACACAGAAGCACAACCGCAAACTTATGCAGAAGATTAATGATCTAGCCACCCAAATTGAAGACTATGGAGCGCAATTGTTTCAGCAGAATTGGACACAAATATGTGAAGGGCTAAAAGGAAATCTCACCACAAAGCGTCCATGGCACCTACTTCGGCACCTTCTGGACCCAACCCAGAGCAAGACATATACACGAAACATAATAGCTAGACTAACCCATCAACACAGAGATGACACAGATGCCCTACCAGCTACTCTAAAGCATATGCACACCACCCCGGGTCAACCACAATCCCTTCCCTCCTATGCAGGAGGACCAAATGATATATTAGATGCTGCAATAACGACATCAGAAATACGGGCAGCACTTCACAAGCTCAAGAACACAACGCCAGGCGAAGATCAGGTTTCAAATGCGGCGCTAAGAAATCTAGATGATAAATCATTGGAGCAACTAACGGACCTCTATAACAAACACTGGGAAGAAGGGACACTCCCAGCAGAATGGACACACGGGAAAGTAATTCTCATACCAAAACCCAATAAGCCAATTTCCCCAGCGAATATGCGCCCAATATCGCTCACCTCAAACTTAGGAAAACTCTTTGAACAGGTTATACTAGCTCGGCTAACTGCATACATGGATGACACGGACCAATACCCGCACTCAATGGTCGGTTTCAGGCCCCGTCTATCTACGCAGGACGCTATGCTGCAGCTAACGTCAGCAGTGCTTGACCCACATATACCAACGCATACTAAGGCGATACTAGCAATAGATCTCAAAAAAGCGTTTGATAATGTACAACACACAGCAATCCTACAGGCACTCACGAACATTCAAACTGGTCCTAGGCTTTACAACTACATAAGAGCCTTCCTTCAGCACAGGACAGCCACACTTCACATCGACAATCTCCACACCTCACCGTACACGCTTGCCAACGTGGGGACGCCGCAAGGCTCCGTTCTTTCCCCGTTTCTGTTCAACATTACCCTTATCCCCTTAACCGCAGAACTACAGAAAATCCCTCACCTCGGTCACACCATATACGCCGATGACATCACACTCTGGACAACACACGGATCAGACGGTGAAATCGAAGACACGCTACAAACAGCAGCAGACACGATAGCCAAGCTTACCGCAACAATCGGATTAGAGTGCTCCCCAGAAAAATCAGAATTACTAATCATACCCCCTAAAGGACGGACCTACCAAAGCCCCATAGAAATTCGAATTCAGGGAAGACAAGTGCCACAGGTTCATACCATCCGCATTCTGGGACTATACCTGCAACAGGATGGAAAGAACGTCGACACAATTAAGCGGCTCAAAAAGGCCGTTGCAAACACCACACAACTCATAAAAAGGGTGACAGGACGCGCACATGGGCTTAGAGAGGCGGACACACTTCGAGTAGTGCACGCCTATACCCTCAGCAGAATTCTTTATGCTACACCATACCTCAAACTATCATGCAGTGAGGTCCAGCAAATAGACTCATTAATTCGGCAAGCAACAAAGGCAGCACTTAAGTTACCGAAAAGCACTAGTAACGAGAGACTACTCGAACTTGGAGTCCATAATACAATACATGAACTTCGAGAGGCCCATTTACAAGCACAATACCTCAGATTAGCTGCTACAACTACCGGACGACATATACTCACTAAGCTAGGCATCACTATTCCTGCAAACAATTCATCCCTATTAACACTCCCTAGCCAAATTTACACTTCAATCTATGTCAAACCATTACCGCGGAACATGCACCCCCACTATGACCAAGGTCGCAGGAAGGCGCGCGCGGCAGCGCTCCACAAATGGTACGGGAATGAGCCCGATGCCGTTTGGGTAGATGCCGCCTGCGATGAGAGCGGAGCCACTGCAGTTGTCCACAACCCCCACACTTCCCCCTTAACTATTGAGCTTCCTTCAGGCACGACCCCTGAAGAAGCCGAGGAGACCGCTATAGCTATTGCTCTGGCATACACCGATGCCAGTTACATACTCAGTGATTCAAAAACTGCCATTCTAAATTATGCCAGGGGCCGGGTTCATCCTCCGGCGCACCACTTGCTGCACATGCCCACCTCCCACCTCCCCCGACGGATTGAGCTCATCTGGGTGCCTGCGCACTCGGGAAATCCCGGCAACGAGGCTGCCGACTCCTTAGCCCGAGGGTCTAGAAACCGGGCACAGGCGGACCTCATGGGGGATTTCTCGAAGGATCGTATGCACTCGTTTGCTGAGTTCACCGCAAACTCCCGCGCTGAGCGCCTCATCTATCCGTCACCCCACCCATCCCTCACTATCAGAGAGCAGTCAATCTGGCGTCGTCTGCAGACACGAACTCTACCGACACCAGCTCTACTTTCGAAATTTCAGCCGGTATCCCCCATATGCACTTTGTGCTCCCACCCCAAGGCCACTCTTACCCACATTCTTTTATCCTGCCCTGCGTCTCCTCCCCCCGCCGGGCCGGTGCCTCTCCGAACCTGGGAGGACTGGGAGACCTCACTGCGATCAGCGGACCCGGCCAGGCAGAAGATCGTCGTCAGCCGGGCCGCATACGTCATGGATAAACATAATATGAACGTTTAGATCGTGAGTGGGGTCGTGCGGAGACCCAGGAGGCCTGCGTGCCTCGAATTCTTCTGCAAATAAAGTTTTTTCCTCCTCCTCCTCCTCCCCTTCTTACGGCCGGAAACTTCCTGAAACGGCGATGCCTGTTCATGTGATTAAATTGTTAGCTTACGCTGATAGGGAAGATTTGGTTAAAAACCTGCGGGTCTTGCTGCTAAGTAGGGCCCTTGCACCACCTGTGGAAGTTCTTAGCTAACGGAGCGTGGGTCTAGAATCTCACCTTATGGAAATTCGAAAGTATGGCGATGCACAACGGGCCACACTGAATGTCCCAGAAGCGAACCCCTTGAACTCAGGTGTTGCGATGCTCTGAATATTAGCGAGGAAGAGGCTCTTCGTGTTATTCAGCTTTGAAGAATTGCGATAACTTTTACACGACGCAAGAGTTGATATATTTCACCGCAAATGTTGCTCGATGTGAAATGATTCGCTCCCTAATCTCTGTGTGTGTGTGTGCAAAGCTCGTGTGTCTTCCTGGTATGCAAGGAACGGTTTGTGTCCGCCAGAACTTCAAGCGATTTGCGGGTTCCTGCAACCGTCCAAAGGACATGCACGCCGAGTGTGTAAAATCCTGTCTTCGGAATGATGGCACCAAGGCCGGTTTTTCAAGGACCACCTGAGAGTTGCCTGTGAGCACAGCGGAATTCTACATTACCATCATCGTATGTACCGTGAATGGTGCAAAACAGTTGACATGTGCACGGAGTTCTTGTGGAGTAGGGTTCGACCGAATCTCCCGTCAAGGAAGACGACCTCGCCGCAACCAGGAAAAGTGATTGTACTTGGTGACAGCGCTTGTTCCTGTTGTTTCTTCCTGTCGTCCCAGTTTGTTCGCGCTGTTTTTTTGGATGATGTATCACCAACTCGCCCGCTTAACTATCCTGTTGAATTTCATTTCTAGTACTACGGGCTCTGTTACGTACCCTAACCCTCTTCCTGATGACCCAGCTTTCCTGGCCTCGTTGGTTGCTGTGTGCGTGTGCAAAGCTCGTGTGTCTTCCTGGTATGCAAGGAACGGTTTGTGTCCGCCAGAACTTCAAGCGATTTGCGGGTTCCTACAACCGTCCAAAGGACATGCACGCCGAGTGTGTAAAATCCTGTCTTCGGAATG
Organism: Amblyomma maculatum; assembly: GCA_023969395.1. Classification (NCBI taxonomy): domain Eukaryota; kingdom Metazoa; phylum Arthropoda; class Arachnida; order Ixodida; family Ixodidae; genus Amblyomma; species Amblyomma maculatum. The sequence continues at coordinate 552,162 of JAJIZL010020297.1, forward strand.
GTAGCACCAAGGCGGGTTTTTCAAGGACCGCTTGAGAATTACCTGTGAGCACAGCGGAAGTCTACATTACCATCATCGTATGTACCGTGAATGGTGCAAAACAGTTGACATGTGCACGGAGTTCTTGTGGAGTAGGGTTCGACCGAATCTCCCGTCAAGGAAGACGACCTCGCCGCAACCAGGAAAAGTGATTGTACTTGGTGCAGCGCTTGTTCCTGTTGCTTCTTCCTGTCGTCCCCGTTTGTTCGCGCTGTTTTTTTTTTTTTTTTTTTTTGATGATGTATCACCAACTCGCCCGCTTAACTATCCAGCACCTTCCTCAGTTCAGTTCAGTTCAGTCGTTCAGTCGTGTCCGACTCTTCGTGACCCTATGGACCATATCACGCCACGCTTTCCGGTCTCTCACTATCTTCCTAACATCACATAACTTCATCTGCAGCCCCTCGAGGATGCCATCTACCCATCGCGTTCGCTGCCTACCCCTTCTCCGGTGACCCTCAATTTTTCCCAACATCAAATCTTTCTCCAGCGACTCCTCTCTTCTCATCAGATGAACAAAGTAGCTGAGCTTTAACATTAGAATTTGACCCTTCAATGAGCAGTCAGAGTTTATGGTCGACAATATAGACTGATTTGATCTTCTGGCAGTCCAAAGAACTCTCAAGAATCTCCGCCAGCACCACAATTCAAACGCTTTAATTCTTCGGCGGTCAGCCTTCTTCACAGTCCAACTCTCGCATCCATACATCACAACTGGAAAGACCATAACACGAGTTATACGGACCATGGTTGGCAGACTAATGTCTCTGCTCTTTACTAGGCGGTCAAGGCTAGCCATGGCTCTCTTTCCCAGAAGCAGGCGTCTCCTAATTTCATGGCTGCAGTCTCCTTCCGGGGTAATCTTGGAGCCCAAGAGGAGAAAATCTGTCACAGCTTCCACTTCTTGTCCGTTAATGCTCCAGGACTTGATAGGGCAAGACGCCATGATCTTTGTCTTTTTAATGTTCAGTTTAAGCCCAAACTTCTCACTCTCTTCTTGTACGCGCATCAGAAGTCTCTTGAGTTCCACTTTACTTTCTGCCATTAAAGTGGTATCATCCGCATATCTAAGGTTGTTGATACGTTTTCCAGCAATCTTCACTCCAGCTGAAGACTCGTCCAGACCGGCCTTCCTCATGATGCACTCAGCATATAGGTTAATAGGCAGGGCGACAGTATACAGCCTTGTCTCACTCCTTTCTCAATCGGAAACCAATCAGTAAGACCATGCCCAGTTCTGACTGTGGCCTCTTGCCCTTCATACAGGTTCCTGAGAAGACAGATGAGGTGAATTGGAACTCCCATCTCTTGGAGAGCTTGCCACAATCTGCTGTGATCTACTCAGTCAAACGCTTTCGCATAATCAATAAAGCAGAAGTAGATGGATTTCTGGAACTCTCTTGTTTTTTAATGATCCAACGACGGTTGGCAATCTGGTCTCTAGTTCCTCTGCCCTTCCTACACTCCTTCAAATCACCTTCCGCGAGTCAGTGACAGCCGGTGCCCGTTTCGGAACCATCGAAGCACGGCCGATGTGCGTCGACCTCGCCGGTCGCTGCGTTTCATCTGCGGAGCTCAGTCCGCTATTTTCGACCACGAACGTCCTCCATAATCGTGGCCGAAAAAAGCCTCCGCCACCGTCTCTTGCTTTTTTTTTCGGCGCGCGCTCTTTCTTCTTTTTTAGCTTTTCAATTCCGTTTCGCTCATCGTTGCTTCTTATCTTGAGGCTTTTCCACCTCGAGAGGCACTCCGCGCCTCGTCTGGACACGAGCCCAGCACGAGGAAACCGAGCAGGCGCTCGTTATTTATTTCTAGCAACTAGAAGGCGCGAACTGACGGTCCCGGTAAGGGCGTGAGCAGGTGGAAATGAAGGGGCCGAAGCCCGACCGGAGTTCACGTGGCTCGCGAACCATCTTGTTCGAACTAGCCTGACGATCATGTGCCCAAACTAAGAATACGAGCTCCCATTCCGCTTATGGGATCTTAAAAAATGTGTTTATGGAATAATGAATACACACTCCTCGCGTAAGCTCAACACCAATCGTTTAGCAGGTTATCTGTTATTGCAGAGAAGAGCGCTGTGTTTAGGCTGCCTTGGTTAACGAAGACGGACCCCGGAGCAGCTGGACTCAAGAAGGCTTTTTCTAAAAACAGTGAACATACGTCCGAAAATGACTTAAACCAGCTGACCAAACCTGTCAATAAATTAAAAGGATCTTTACGACAGTTGCACAAACAGAGGCAGTAGGAGATGTTGGAATGTAAGGAATGAAGAGCTTCAGAGTACGAGCCTTTGCAGATAGCGCTCCACTGACGTGTACACGCAGACATGTCATTATCGTTTGTTTTTTTTTCCGCTGCAAATGCCGACGGGGCTTGCAGCAAAAATTGAGATATATCGTGTGGTCTAAATGCCGCATATCTTGATGAAAGAATGACTTCGAAAATCCGTCAAGTTACCAAAAGTTTTGTACTTTTTACCCGCGCCTATTCGAAGACGCATAGATAAAAAACGACACCTTATTCAGCGTAGCTAAGCGCCGACTATCGCGCAGTGGCACTGCGGAATGTGTTGCATAAACTTCTGCGAAAATTTTTCTCAAGTCGTCACTGGCGTTCTTCGTATGTCTAACGGAAAGCCTTCGCTCGAGCGTGTCTACTTTTTGTGTCGAGTAGGCGCCGAGCACGGCGATAACTTGCGTGACAGTCAAAACAATCCCGAGTCAGCACCCATGCTATCCCGAGAACACAGTCATAACCTGATCTCACACGTGTAGGCTGCACTGTGACGCCGTTTTGTCCAAGGACACTGCCGATAAGGCAGAAAATCGGGCGCTCGGAAAGCTAATTTGCGTTGGAGACTTACGCCCTTAAGCGCCCCGTGATGGTCATGCATCAGGCCATAGGTCAAAGCGTGCACACAACAAGAAGAATACCACCCATTCCGGTATTTAGTGCAACTTTGTCATAGAACGTAAAAACGAGTACATCCCAAGCGCAACGTAAAATACTTGCTCTTAAGCATGTGAAGGAACCAGCTATATCAAGGTGGCTCCGTAAATAAAAAAAAAATGGCTAGTTGATTACCACATCTCAGAGCTTGTATGTGCCTCCCTGAATTTTAGCATTTGTTATGGTGGGTAATTACTGGGTTTTAGCATGCTTACATTATGCAGCCCAGTGATTTGAGGCATGAGCTGTTTGCTGTTTCCCGGTAAGTTTTTCCGTGCAATGAACAGAAAATAATGTAGTAGCGGTCAAACCGAGCCGCCAACAAAGCTGACCTGTTTGCTTCGGCGTGGGTTCGAACCCACTGGCGGCGAAATTTTTTTCCCGTTAGCGCTTGCAAAGGTCAAAGGTGAAAGAGGCTTCAGAGCCACGTGCCTATGCGCTTTTTGAGAGGATGTGGTTGATATAAAGCCTTACTGTTGTAAAATAACAACATCATCCACTTGGTACTCTCCCTGCACTCTCGTTGCCAATGTCCCCTTTGGGACTCCTACAAAAGCGACCGACAACAGGCACGCAATGCGGAGAAAGCAAGAATAGTACCGGGACGACAATGGCCAAAGGCTGTCACCCTTTCTGCTTTGTCCATCGCCCTTATACCCGCACAGCAAAGCGAGGCCAGCCTCGCTGACCTCGCGTGCTCCTGCATGTGTCGCGCAGCGAGCACCTCTCGGCGAGGAGGAGGAAGCACGCGCGGCCCGCAACGAGTCGTGTAACGGTTCCTCGCTCAACACGGACGCCAGCGCTTTAATTATAGCCTCGAGCACCTCGAACGCCGCTGCATGTTGCTGCGCGAGACGGAGCGTGGCGCGGGGGGACGTCGTTGAAACGACTCCCATATATAATCGTAGCATTAACCTGAGGCAATTCAAGCCGCAGGTTAGTGCTGGCTACGCCACGGTTTGGCTAAAACGTCGGTGAGTAATGAACTACGCAAGAACTGGACCACAGCGGGGCTCCAAACGCACTGCAAAATAGAGATAGTAATAACCACGGTGATGTAGGCGAGCACGCAAAGCGCAACTTTATTGGTTTATTCTGGAATTATTTTCACTCGCTAAGAAATTTCAACCGGCTGATGAATTGGTTACGTCAATGTATATTTTAGAATCATTTCTCTGTAAGGTGTCCAAAGAGGCCGGCAAAATTTTGCAAACAGGCAAGGAGAACTTACCCAGCGACCTAATTCAAATAATATGGGCACCCGCCCATAGTGGACTCACAGGGAACAAGATCGCCAACGAGGTCGTCCGTGGACTCACACACCGGGCCCCAGCGCGGGCAGACTGCCCTGTCCAAAAAGCGAAGCTTAACCACATACAGAGAAATTCTAGAACACTACAGAATGGCCAGGAGAACCCTCCCTCCCCCCATAGAGCTCTCACAAAGAAGGAAGAAGTAATCTGGCGAAAACTGCAGATGAGTACGTTTCCCAGACTCGTATATCCTACAGAAATGGCATCTTGGGGTGCACTCTTCCAAGTGCAAAAACTGTGAAGACATAGCGACCCTAAATCACATGCACTGGGCTTGCCCGGCGCTAAACGGTCTACATGGAAACAAAGAGTCATGGGAATCCTCCCTCCATAGCCAGGAAGAACAAGCCAAAAAACAAGTCATCGGTCAAGCCCAGGCCGCCGCCGGAAGCCAATTGATTCCGGCCGACGTCTAGGGGGGAGATAGACAGGGGAGTTGCGTCTCACCCGATCACCCATACTCTCTACCGGGTGCTAATAAAGTGCTTTCTCTCTCTCTCTCTCTTGGAAATTAGCACTCGATAAACTTTTCTGTACAACACGTTGAGTGATATGCGGCTCAGTTTTCAACTTCTAAGCTTCGATTTTAATGCATTGGGCCGCGAGTGATACCACACTCCTAGTGCAGTCGTCAGTCGTCACCATTCACTTTAATTATGCTCATAAAAAGGCAGAGTCCTCTGTAATCGGTCTCAGGGTATACCTCTGCCACCATAGCAGCCATGATGTGTTTATTCTAGAATTTGCGATTTTCATAAATATAGCCATAGGGGTGACCCTATGTCACATCCGATTTAATCTGATATCTCTATATGGTAAACTAATCTAGACATCGCATTACTGCTATCCCCTCGATGGCAGTGGCTTGTACTTGCTATCGGAAAACAAAGAATAAGCAACATATCTTGCGCAAATATCTACCGCTTCTCTTAAATTATGCAGCAACTGCGAGGAAAATTGGCATTCATTTCTTTATCAGCGCTGAGCCTATGAATCGCCTTCTGTTCAAAAAATGGCATCCCATAACTGCCCCATTACTATCAGGCAATGAAAATGGCATCCAGGATTGCAGGGGATTTGTGTGGATTGTATAGTAGCTTCACAGCGACAGACGTATATAGGGGAGGGTAGATACTTGGGCTTGTTGGTACATGATCGAAGGGAGCAAAATGTAGCGCACCAAGACAAGGACAGAGAAAGAAGACACACACAGCGCTAACTTCCAACTGTATATAGGGGACCTTCCCTCGAAGCTAAACGCGATTGTACGTTACGTTATGTTTCGAAATCGAAAAGCTCAGCTCTGGGCTGGTAGCTACTGATAATACTGCCCATACGTGTGGCCATGATGTATCGGGAACCCTCAGCAGATAGCAAGGGGGCGCGGAATATTCATTATTGTCATCTTCGTCTACAAGCGTCAAGATGAAACATGAGGAAGTCTCTCTGTTATGAAAATTTCACTATTGCAAGAAATATTATGTTTGTTTAAAGCTGTCATCTTCCGCATCCAACGTCAAAATACACTGAACTCTAGGTTATTGCACACATATCAGCACCCCATTAATTATTGCGCTAAGCAGGTGTCGTAGAGTACTGCTATTTAATGCTGCGGCTAACATAGACCAACGAGATCGTAATCAAACACATTTAATTTGTTCTCAGTACACCGCGATGTCCCAGTTTGAGCAGAACCTCCGAAAAGAACTCCGCCGCACACGAACAGCCGAAGACACCTCTCTTTGGGCTGCGAAACAAGCTGCGTTACATCTGATACAGCGTTAACGGCAGACTCTAACAAAGCTCTACTGCACTACTTCGCTGCAAGTGGCCTGCGTTATCATATCTGATACTACACCATATGCCGTAGTGTGACGCAGGTACTACAGAGTAAAGATAGAGCATATATCTGCTATATGTTTGCTGTCTTTGACCTCTTATCACGCCTTTCTTCTCTTCGCTCACAGTAAAACGTATCGAAATGAATTCTCTGCTGGCACTTTCTCCCATTTTTTTTAATAACGTTGTTTACTGCCTCAGGGCATAAATGACTATGTAAAGATAAAATAAAAGAGGCGCATTAAATGAAAGAAAAGAGGTTGTCAGTTCTAATAAAGTCGAAGAGGAAATTATGATGAGGCCCCTGTGTCGAAGCAATGTACGATGACAGGTTGTTTGGCGAAAGACCCACTGCTGTCAGGTGCCGAATTCTCGTCGGCTTCAGTGCCGGGAAAACCCACAACAAGTGGTGAATATCTGCCTCACTATTCTGGGAGTTACAGGCAGGAAACGCTGGACGTGGATATAAATATCGAAATTGAGGCCGCGTTCGAGTCACAGCGGGTGTGAGGCCAACCCCGACCCGGATCCTCCGTAGCGCAACCTCCTCTGCGCGGGTAAAACGGCTGGGGAGGGTTACCGCACACGGAGGGACAAGAGCACGTGTGCGGCGCCGGAAATGCTCCTTTCTTGACAGAAGGAGGGTGGCATCATCTATACTGAGGAGACGTGGCACTGATAAGGGTAGTGTCGCCTGGCAGATTGCAGAATCTCCAGAGTTTTGTGAACTGAGTAGGTCATGTCAGTTCAGTTCAGGCGTTCAGTCGTGTCCGACTCTTCGTGACCCTATGGACCATGTCACGCCACGCTTTCCGGTCTCTCACTATCTTCTTAACATCACATAGCTTCATCTGCAATGCCTCGAGAATGCCATCTAACCATCGCGTTCGCTGCCTACCCCTTCTCCGGCGACCCTCAACCTTTCCCAACATCAAATCTTTCTCCAGCGACTCCTCTCTTCTCATCAGATGACCAAAGTAGCTGAGCTTTAACTTTAGAATTTGACCCTCCAATGAGCAGTCAGGGTTTATGCACACATATCAGCACCCCATTAATTATTGCGCTAAGCAGGTGTCATAGTGTACCGCTATTTAATGCTGCGGCTAACATAGACCAACGAGATCGTAGGTCATGTGGGACCCACCTAATTCGAATGGTTTGCGGGATGCGAACCGTCAGACGTACATTCTAGCAGATTTCTGGTCTGCGACTGACACGTCGTAGCATACGTGCTACTTGAAGGGTGTCGATGCGGATGACAATTTTGGCTCTAAGCGATAAGGTAATTCTTGGACAGCACCCAACTCAGAGCAGAAAGAAGGAGGTCCTGCGAATTGATATCTGGATGTCTCATTAAGCGCCGACTTGCAAGGACAACGAATTGCACTTGTCGTTTCACATCCGTCAATGCTGGCATCTCCATATATGTATAGTTATCGAGCCGTGGGGCAGCTGAATATCTTGTTCCGTGATCATTTCACGAAGGGAATGATGCCGCATAAAATGAGATTGTTCGATGAAGATCAGTAGGTTTGTGGTCCCTCAGCTACTCAGCTGAACAAAATTCCATGGATGAAGAACTGGCGATGCGGCGGAGAGAGTATGGTGTCTGTTTCTTCATCGTGTATGTGCGGGATCCTGTCCACGGTCCTTCGCCTCGCCTTCTCATTGCCCCACCTTTCTATGCCATTTTCCCCTTTGCGTTTGCGGTGTCTCCAGAGCGACAAACCGTCGCTTGCGTTCTGGATAACGTCTAAGGCTTTTCCCTCATTGTCTATTTCCCCCTCTTTGCATGTAGCAGCAGCTAGCTGTGTTGTGCTGAGCATCATCTGTTTTCGCAGGCAACAAGCTAATTTGTGACTGCCGCCTGGCCTGGATCCTCCGGCTGGAGAACCGCACGGAAAGCGAAAAGTTCCGCCGCGAGCTTCGGCACGTCAAGTGCGACTTCAGTGACCCGGAGCGCGGAAGCAGCAAGGTGAGCCCAGTGAGTCGAGATGTTGGCTTCTCATTTGGTTGTTTATCACCCATGAGACCCTAATACATCCAAGGTGTCATCCATGTCATCCATGTGTTAGCCATAAAAAACCTAAACCCAACCGCACAAACTCATCTACTATAGCTTCGCCATGCTTTGCACTCTTCTGTTCCTTTCCTCTGGTCGGCGAGAGGCGTCTTGCTAAGCCAGGGCTCTTTCTGATGCTTATTTCCTTCCTTTTTATGAGCGTTTGACTTACTTAGTTTACTGAGTGTCCGCTTGGGCGTGCCTACTTCAAATTTTAGCGATTAGCGCAGTCATTGTAGCTGCTTGGCACAACACAGGTTCAGTTACGTTTTACTGGAGGAAGCCCCGAAACACGCAGATAGTTTCGAAAATTTTGAAAAGCAGCATGTGTTTATGGTCTGGTTCGAGTACAGCTTGTCCGCAGAAACTTTAAATGTTGCAAATAGCCTAGTGGAAGCTGCATTGCTGGCGATGATGATGAATTTTTATGGTGTAAATACAGTTTTCGGTAAAGAGCATCATGACACAAGGTATATTATCGCCCTCTCGAGGTGGTATCTAATACACATTTCCCAAGCAGTTCAATACAGATGAGCCGAACACTAGGCCTATTATGTTCATTATACCAGGACGTGCACCCATAGTGTCAACGGTGTATAGCTGGCGATACTTACATTTAATCCCGCGCCTTCTGGATGCTAAGCGAATGTACACATTGGCTACTACTGCGACCGAGCAAGACGCATTACTAGAGGCAATCTCTCGCACCTAGGCAAGGACAGATAGCCTGGGAAGTCTTATGCAGGTGTCTGCAGACACTTTCCCGCGTCAGCATCACATTTCACAAGGATGTAAATAAAACACGAAACCCCACTGCAGGTAACGCGCTTGACCCTCGGAGACCTGGGCTGTTCTGAAGAAGCTGCTTTGGACTCGGACGCGCTTCCTCCCCTTCCAGTATCCACGACCACGCCAGCTTCGCATCCGAGCTCTCCGTCAGAAGCCCAACCGGAAGAAGAAACCACGAGTCACGGTCCAAGTCTAAAACCGGAAGTGGAACCAAAGAGGCCACCAGCGGCCAGCGAACCGAATGAACAAGACGCGCCCGCGACGACGGCGTCCGCGCCGCCAAAGGACGAGCCGAAGTCTTCAGCGCCACCCATCGCATCCGCTGTGTTCGCGCTGATCGTTTCACTTCTTCTCTGCTGCCGTCAAATCGTCTGAGCAGCCTACAACGGCGTGCCTACGTGCGACGTGGCTTCTGGCTTCTGCAATTGCGCACTGTGAGGAAAGACAGCGCCTTGTATCGCTACTGTGGACGCACGTGGAAGTACGAGCAGTGTGGTTAGTGCCTTAATGAAGTGCTTGCGGACTGCTTTTATTTTTCCAAGAGAGCTTATACGAACTACGACGGGCGAGATTTGCTTCGTGTCCGTCATCTTATTTCCGAGCCATTATGTTGGTATTGGCTACACTGGTTGATAACGTGCCTTGTTCTGCCCCCACATACTGGTGCCTGTGAATGCGACGTTTTCCAATTTTTACAGCTGCCTTGCTACTTTCTCGTTCAGTCGTTACTGCCGTCAACATTTGTTGGTAATTAGTGTAATCTAGTACGTGTTGGCCCACATTCATTTTGATAACTGATACGATTGCGCGGATACTTGCTGTCTGAGCTGAGAAAATTGTGAGATTTCCCTATTTCGCTTTATTTAAAGTGTTAAACTGCGAACTTAAAGCGTGGCTAACCATTTTAATTCGACTAAAATGGCCCGCCACTTGACAGTAACTGTGCCAGTAAAGCATGTGAATTCAGTACAATTACAGGAAGGCTAAGCTTTCCACCTACTTAGCACTGCCAGATATTATTGCCTTGCAGCTCAGTTTATTTATTACCTTGAAGATAGTAATTTTGTTGTGGTTATTCAGCAAAGTGCCTTGTCTGGTGTCTGCGATATTACAATGTAACTTCTCGTGCTGCTTTTCTAGGGTAATTTCTGCCAATGGTATCAGAAGCATTTTTCAATTCACGCCATAACTCGGTGAATTGTTGCCATTGTCTTCCTGTTTCAATCACTGCTGCCGAACGTTTTTCTTTTTTTTTTCTTTTATACAGGAGTCCTGGCGCGACAAACTAGGCAAATCTGTTATATATGACTAAGGTTCTTCTATACGTTCATGGTAACGAGCGGATATCTCTATGTATAAGAAAATTGATCTAATGTGGAAAAAAGGAATTTTGCGAAAACGTTTTAGATCAAGTAAGCCATTTTTATTTATATCTTTTTCTTTTTTTTTTTTTTTTTACTGTTGTGCACTAAGAAGAGCGCCTTAATGAAAGTCTAGTTGAGGAAGTGACTCAGCCAACAAAATAATCTCTTTTGTACGTAGCCATCAAGTGATCGCGCCTGAAAACACGCTCTTTCAAATACGCGCCGTTCCATATTTAGTCAAACACGAACGCTCATATGAATTTTTACGTCTACGCATATGTGCACACAACGCCAAACGTCGTGCGCGTGTACCGAGCGTTTAACCTGCACGCATTGCCATGTTGCATGAAACACGCGCATTCATCATTTTCCACACGCGTTACAGTAAATTGTATTCCATCAAGCTCTTTTATTTTGATCTTTTTTTCCGGAGAGGCTCATCGCCTTTTCTCAGGCTTTTTTCTCTTTACGATAGGTATCGAATCATTTTTATACAGCCGCTGTCGTGTGGATCGTGTGTCTAAAAAATAAAGCTATTCGTGGAAACATCCACTGTGAACATTGATTTATGCATGGCGGAAGCGATGCCAAGGAATTTCACTGTCTTATGGTACACGATGCTGGCATCACTTTCACCTGTATCAAAGGCACTCTGAAGTTTGTGACGCTGCCCGCTATGTGCTACCGAAGAAGAAACCAGCATCTATACAATGGCCGTCTTCCTGGACTGGAAGTTTATCAACCTCGCCTAAAGCTACGTCCGTAAAAAAATAATCTACGAACGGTCCCTATCATGCTTGTATCCAGGTGAGAAAAATTTCATCTTGTCGCTGAAATATTGGGCTTGCTATTTGACATTTTAGCCGCGTGTTCTGAATGACATATTCCGAACCTCCGTTAAGGGCCGACTGAGCTATCTGACTCAGGGACAGGAGCTTTTTCCTCACTCTAAAAGATTTGTTCAAATCGTGGCATAGGGAACAGCACGTAACGATATGAAATAGGCACAAGGCAACTTTTTTTCAAGTGCGGTATAGCGCTAAAGGCGGCTTTCGGCAGAGAATTCGACGTCGGCGTTGGCGTTGAGTGAAAAATCACGAGCATGGCTGTGGCAGTTGGCAGGTGGCATGGCCGTGCACTGACTGGTCGTCGGGTGGTGAGGCGTCACGAGATAACACGGCAATGCCGAACTGGCACGCGCTGCCAACTCGCGTTTCGCCACTGAAGCGGGAAGGTGAGATGGGAATCCAGCCTTCCAGGACCTTTGAAGCCTGAGTTGGAGTGATCTTTCACATGAAGATGTGCCTTACGACTATATGCTGATGAGTATGTGTAGGGTAATAGAGGCACAAATAAAAGATTACTGTTTAAGCGAGTAGTAACGCGTATGTAGATAAACGGGGATCCACAAGGCAAGTCAGCAGGGGATATTCATTAACGGTGTCTGGTCATATACCCTTAAAAGCGTACATCGACCTTAAAGATGCCCCAATTTTTTTTTTTTTTTTTTTATCGAGCATAGGAGGAGCGACTGAAGCAGAGCCACTAAGCTCGTTGTCTAATTCAGATGTTCAGTTTCTTCCACTTATACGCGAAAATTTCATTAGTTAGATTACCTATTCGACGATAGCTTACCATAGCAAAACAATCTTCACAGCACTAGCACATTCCTCGAAAGAATTTTGAACTTAAAGATGGAAAGATCGAAAGATCCTGGTTTGTATCTTGTGGATTATGCTGCGATAAGCTAATCTAAACGCCGTGGTACAGTTTGCCTCGCGACGAAACCTCGTTTACGCGATAGCGTATACTGCTCTTTGGGACGAAAAGGCTCCACTGTCGCCGTGATACAGAATTGAGTAAAACGTCCTGGAAAAAAAAAATGGGCACGTGATTTCGTATCAAAATTGCAATGCAAGCGTTGTTCGCGCAGTGTTTAGGATGCTGTAATAACATTTCGCTTCTCGTTTGGCATCCATCTCCTAGTGAAGTTGGTGGTTATTTTACAATATGGATTCGAACAGACTACTTATGACATTCCTACTTTATGCCTTTCAGTTCAAGTGTAGGTGTCCGCCGAGAAGTGAGACATATACCGCGCATTCCTTCCCCCAATAACCCAACCAACTAAAGGCGTTTGTCAAACTCTGTGCCAGCCTCTCAATGCCGAAAATTCGCAGTGTTTGAAAAGGCGGCTAAAGGGCGCTATAGCGCTTATTCATAGGGCAAACCTTAATAAGCGTCCTCCTATTTTTTTTTTCTCCTTTTCGCTGTGCTAAAAATAAGGATACGTTAGTGTCGGAACATACAATAGCTTTCCAATAAATGGTCAATATTTGAGTCCTATAATGCCGCTAAGCGTCATGGAACAGTAAAATGACTTTAGTGAATCGCATAGATCATTTTAGCGTGTAAAATGACCGAGAAGCTACTCTGCTGAGAGGAGGATAATTATCGTAAGAAATTCCCTTTCGTCGGATCAGAAGGCAGCTAAAGATAACAAAATGTCGCCAGTAAAGGCAGCTTTTTAAGAGTCTAGTAAAAAAACAGCTCGTAAAGCGGTGGGATTAACGAAGTAATTATTTCTACAACGAAGTAAATATTTCTAAGGCAAGATAACTTCAAACATAGCGTTAATTCGTCCGTAGCTGCGCTCCGCAACAGTTCTTTCTGAAAACGGTCTCCCTTCTCTGTGCGGCTTGCCACCATTTGTATATCAGAGGACGCTTTTACATATATTGCCTCAGATACAGCCAAAATAAAAGATGCAAGCCGAAGTACATGCATCAATCTCAAGGTGTTTGCTATAATCTCGTTATTTTGCTATCCGTCGCTGTGCAGATTATCAGCTGTAATTTCGTGCCCTGCGTCAGCTTTGTATGACTTTGTATGAGGAAGAGATGCGTTCGATATCGAAGAAAACTGCCACTGGCAGCAACCTCTGAGGAGTGCAAATGAAGGCTTTTGAGGCCTCCTAGCATTATGACATCATGAAATAATAATGCTGAGTGCTGAAATATCGAACCGAACGGTACCCGACAATGCCCCGAAACCGATATTTTCCATCCACCCTCAGTGCCAGCTGATCGGTTAGGCCTGGAGGGCCGTATTCGACAATGGTTTCCTGGACTTGGGTGAGGCACCTGCGTAATTACTTTATATAATGTTTATTCTCTCTCTTTCTTTATACCTAATGTGTTCGACTTCAAAAGAAGAAAAGAGGCAAATGACGCATCAGATCCCATTGGCACAAGGGTTTCCATGGCAGCTGTTTCACGCAAAGTGGTATCATTCGGTCAATGTGCGCACTTCAGCCGATAAGACACGGCGCAACGCCTGCAAATACTAGTGGGTAAGAGACGACATATTTAGTCGTTTTTCCACGTAAAACCACGTTAAACTATAGCATTAAATGCTCGAGGGGTTCAGAAATTTCTTACTCCTAAAAACGTTTCTGTTTTAAAGGCAAATATGCTTGATCGCCAATATACCCTATTTCAAAGTGCGTTTGCGTTAACATGGCAATAAACTGTCCCTCTAATTTTGTCATCTGACATCACACCTGCGTCAACTAAGATATATTTCTGTGTGCGTATCATTTCCTCACTGAAAAAATACCCACGGTTTCGCGACATGTTTCACAGCTCTCAGCGCCACTTGAAAAGTTGTATCACTTTAGAGTTATTTGGGCGGCTATCCCTGAACAGACACTAAGGGAGGTGCGCACTATAGGTCGGTTGCTTTCCAGGATTAGAGTAACCTTCTTGTGGGGATACAAGAAAAAAGCTTTTTTCTTTCTAGGACTGATATGAGGAGCAGTTATAAAAAGTGCTTTTGCAGGGCTTTGCACCCACTGGAAGTCAGGTGCTGCCACTTCTCGGGGGGCAATGTCGTCCTTTGCCGATGCCCGCTTTCGTTCCGACTCATGGCTTCTACGGCTGTCCGGTTGCCTGCCGCCCTGCCGAGGCTGCGGAGAACTGCGACCGGAACGGTGGTCCCGGTGGCGCTACGGCGTGCTGACCGTAGCGCTGGTGGCGGTCGCCACGTCCCTCGAGCTGGCCGCCTTTATGGGCCGCTCAAGGCGGAAAAATTCGGGCATGAGCCACTTCAATGGTGGACTCTTCTTCACCATCCGTGTGCTCATGTTCGCCAAGGTGATCTCTCAGCTGGCCGCCTTCCTGGTCAAGTCTCACGACATGTGGGCGCTGGTGGCGCGGGCGACGGAGTATGAGAGGACGCGTCGCCAGCAAGACCAGCGCAGATCTCGAGGCTTCAAGACCACCTACCGGTGAGACAGGCCGTAAAATCGAACGTGCCTTATTGGCATCCAACAAGGCACGTTCGCTTTGACAGCACAGCGACGCAACCCTGAACCCAATTCTTAGTCACACTTGATACATACATACCGCAATACATTTTTGAAAAAAAAAAATGTATCGCGGTAATTCAGTCGGAAGTTAGGTAGCTAGTTATTAGCTAGAGAGTTTAATACTTCTCTGTATATGGCATGCGGTAATAAAATTATAGAATCTGCAGTCTCGTGACTAGACTAACGCAGCTGATTACTTCAAGCTTTCAGGCAGCTCATCGCTTCCGGGGGCACAACTGTGGAGACTTAAAGTGGCATGATCTGCCTGCCATACTACCGACCTCAGGGCTCATTCTCACATTATTTTTTTTCTGCAAGCCCATGCTCTTCTGACCAGCCAATGCAGAAGGTCTTGATGGTTGAAAGTTCGATGTTAGCTTTTTATTTTAAATTGGTGTACATCTATTTAGGACACTCATTTACAATAATGATAACATTGCTAATATGCTCTATCACGACCATTACAATGCAAGTCATGTATGTTATACCCTTAAACAAAAAGCGTAAAAAAAGACCAGTCGGTTTTTCCAACAAACAGTACAAAAGCCAAATAAAGTTATGCAGTATATGCTATATACTGGAACATTAGCAACAAGCTTCCTGACTGATAGGGACATATAATATCTAACATGAAGAAACGGACATACATGTATACGCATAGATTTTGGCAGATATTATCAAGGTGCGCGTTCTACGTGAGGTGGCACCAAACGTTTAGCTAGACCATTCACGGAAGGTGTGATTTGACAGCATTCAATATGCACTGTGGGCAGCAAAATCTGTGTAATAGACGATGACGACCCAGAAAAAAAATTTAAAGTGTTGTGAAAGCAACTGAATGGTTTCTGAGATACGCTGACGATAATTAAATTTGCTGAAAACTAGCTCAGAGGCATTGTGTGGCAGCATTGTCTAACGTAGACACGTGTTTTTAAAAAACAAGTCATGTGAGATATTTTAGCAGTCATGTGCGTATTGAATAACAGACGGATGGACAGCGCCGAGTAAATCATTGACCGAAATATCAATCAATAATCAACTTAACATAAATTCCTGTAGTAGACAGGCTTTCTTCTGCACAAAGCTGTTACTGACTGGAGTTAGTGACGCAAACTGAAATTGATGAAGCCAAAGTTTGCTTAGCAACAAGATGAAAGGTCACGGAATCCCAACGCAGACAGCTTTCTTAGTAAAAAGCTGCGATTTCGTGCTATCTTCTCGTCTAATAATAAAGCGCGAAAAGCTTCACTGCGCACCAGTGTAGTAATAAGGCGGCAAAGCCATAAGCAGTGCATTTTTCTTTGTATGAGACAGTGCAGGCAAGGTGGCATAATGTCACGGCTGTCAATAGAATTGCTCATTTTTCAGCAATATTCTTCTACGTTATGCGAGACACACTACAGTCCTGATATAGGTTGATAAGTTTTCATCTTCATTCCGCGCAGCTCCTTTGTGAAGGGGAATAAATATCGTCATTTTCACGCCTCTATAGAAATAACATCAGTAACAGTTGCAATTAAACGTTAAAATGCATCTTTTAGGGCGGCAAATGCTCTATTCTAATTGGAGATACAGATCCCGTCAACACCAGGAGACTTATAAGATTAAAGGTGTCCAGGATTATCTGAAGCTCATTGCCAAAAAGAACAGAAATATAGGCAGACTCTCCTGTGCTGTAATGCGTAGTGAAAATTCCTGGTTATGCCTTATGAAATATCAGAAACTGTTCATAAAGAACTGTTAAATTTCATAGCAATACGATTGCCATCGCCAAGAATATGTGGCCGAAACGATACAGCCTTACTGCCCCGTCGGTTGATGCCTCGGAAGTATTTATCGATGGCCTGGTTTTCTTCCTGTCACCGCGAGCCACCGAATTCATTGTGAAAATAGATCAGTTTCACGTTCAGAAATTGTATCATTTACTCTGCTAGTTGTTTCCAATTATTTATGGCGATATGCTTTATTTCAATTACAGTTGGCTGGAGCGCTTCAATTTCTTGATGCTCACAATGATCTGGATAATGCTTCTATGTAGGAACATGAAATAGATACTGGTGAGGGTTTGGTCTCTTTTGTGGGGCTTCAACCTCCCAAATCGGCTTTTGGAGGTACACGGCAGTGGAGGGCTTCGATAAATTCGACCATCTAGAGTTCGCTCTTTAACGTGCCGTGGTGCGTGGCACAGTACACGGGGTGCCTTGCGCTTCACCTTCGTCTAAACGCGGCCGCCTTTGCCGTTGTCAAATCTGAGTTGCCAGGCTCTGTATTCGAGCGCCCTAACAATCTACATACCGAGGCGAGGCAGAAAAACTAATGACTAAACCGCGATATACAATCTAATGTCCCTAGAAGTCACACTGCTTTTCTTAATACAGTCACAGCCCACGACTGACAGAGTAGCGCCAACCAAACTTACATTACACCGTAAGGAGATATAGCTTTTGTCTTAGGTATTGGAACAGTCGCAACACTTACGGTTACTGGTGGCACACTTTAAGCTAAACACGGGTAAAAGTATACTAACTGCAACGCTTAGTCATCGCGACTGGTGGTTAGCCCGTCGATAGACTTACCTCCCAGCATCTTTGGTTGGTGAAGAGGAGACGCGAGAGCAGAAGCGGAGACGATGTTAGAACGGAAGGATGGTGGTGTAATTTCAAGGTCAAAGCAAGCTTTGTGGACCTTTTTGTTTTTGTTTTTTAGAAAGAGAGGGGGGGGGGGGGGGGGCTCCATGGGCTCTGGGTCGCAAGTTAAAATGAAAAAAAATGCTGCACAAGCAATCATTCATCAACCCTCTTACAACCAACGATATCATGCGCTCCCAGAAGATGTGAATTCCAGTGAATTTTTCCTTGTAAAACCAGATGTAATGTTTCTCAAACGCGGTAGGGGGCAATCCTTTAGGGGCCAGTAGTTATGGCCGCGCAGTTAGGTTCAAAAGGCGTATACCTTTTCCCCAAGCATGCATTTGGCAACTTCTGCCTCTTGCACAGCTCTCAAAAGAGGCCTTTATTAGACTAAACATTTACCGTCGTTGGTTACAGGGCTCTGTACCTGCTGGCCGTGACCACATTCTTTACGACACGTTGGCACGTGTTTCTGATGTGGCTGCACGCCAGACTTTCCGTGATGCTGTCGGCGGTGTTGTCCATCGCCACCGTCATGGCGGCCATTGCCGTAGCTGTCTGGGACAGCTCTCCCGGCATCCTGGCCAAATGCTTCGCCGAGGTCTTCGTCCACTACCTCAGGGCCGAGAACACGGCGTTGTCGGCAGCCGCTAAAGGCCAAGTGCTGGTCATCGGCGATGGAAGAGGCAGGTGGGGCAAACGGAATGGACGATCTCTGCTCATCTCGTTGCTGATTTGGAAATGCATGGCGCATCTAAAAGGCCCCTAGCAACGCAGCTTTTTCCCCTCTCACAGTAGCGAGCCGTCACTAAACCGGAGACCTGGAGCTGTATTTTTGTGAAATCGCTTTTCTATCTTTTATTGTTGTATCTTTGTGATAAAACGCTGCTGCCTGTGAAGTCTTATTTCACTGCCAGAAACCGTTGCCGTTCCCCCGCTGTGATACTGAAGTCGGTTCGGACCGATGAAAGACAGGTAAAATAATGTGTAGGAAAATTAACTTAAAGGTTGGCTTAATTTCAAGTAGCAAAAACCAGATCAAACCATAAGAGCCGAAAAAAGACGCTGCCCATTTTTCGGCCTGATAAACACGTTCGACGCCACGGCGGAATGAGGTCGACATGGAAGATGGAAACGACCGGAGGTTAACAAGCAGTAAATCACCTGGCATTTCCATCTTCCATCTCAATCCGAACAGCACATTATCATAACAGAACAGCCAGCATCCAAGCCAAACGCGTTTCTTTAAATTATTACTAGATATAATATACATATTTTGCATTTACCGAAAGCTTCGTGGTCACTCTCTAGTCGAAAATATGTCGCATCCATTAAATCTTGAGGAATCGCCAGCGCGCCTTCGCGATGCTCCCTTTATTCCATGCCTTCTTCGATGCATTTCTCTCTCTCTCTCTCTCTCTCTATATATATATATATATATATAAAGTCTCGGTGATTGAAGACATCAGTCTCCAGACGCAGCACCCATGTGTCACAGCTCCCCACTCCAGTTAGAGGAGTGGCCATCAACTTACCGATACCCTCGACCCTCTTCTAGCCCACTTTCGAGCTCCAGGAACCACCACACACTTCCCCTCATACATCCAGCTCATACAAGGAATCTACCAACTACAACCCCACGCAGCACGCGAATGAAAAAGCGACTATCAAAACGAATTAAAAAAAAAAATGCGCATTTCAGAATATGACGCGATCGCATTTATGGCTCCTGTCGGCGAATCCTTTTGTGGATCCTCGTTCATGCATATGCCCTTTGCTACTCGCATAATCACTAATCCCATAATTTGAACCTCTATTACCTCGCACATATTCATCAGCATGACGCCATGACGCCATAAACTGCCCAGTTTTCTAAAAGATCACCCGACATAGATGCCTATATAAAGCCCCGAGTCAACCAAACAGTATGGACGTGACTGCGTGGCCTATAGGAGTAGCATAGCTTACACCTCGGCCAAGAGTCCTGGAAGGTTCTATTCCCTTCTCACCCTTCCATCTCAAATGTATACATGAAGACAGAGTTGGCACGCCTGCCACGTCACGTGATCTCGTGATGTCGCACAACCCGCCGACCGATCAGCAGCTAGACATGGCACCTGCCCCTTGACATTGACGTGCTCGTAATTTATCATTCACAATTTTGACAACGCTGTATTTTTTTTTTTTTTCAGAACAGTGCCTTTAAAGCTTTCGAGTTAAAAAGCAGTAGGAGAGCCAAGTATACCCTCCAAAAACACCAACGCCAGCCCCCTGCCGCGTATACGAAGAGGGTAGGAGGAGGGGTGCTAACCCGAACGCCATTGTCGACGCACCAACCTCCTTCCATGACTCGCGCATCCACTGTCATCGACATTAAATCTTTAGAAAAAAAAAATGACTGACGCTTAAAGTACGCTTTTAGAATTTTTCAAAGCGTTAGTGGCTCCCGTCTGCGGCTCTCCCTGCTATTCACCTAATTACAGATCCCTTAATTTTCGCCCCTACTATATTACACATGCTCATGAGCGTACTCTCCTGAGCGGCCTCAATATTCGAATAAGCCCCCGCCTTAGATATAAAGCCTCGCTTTGCCATGCTCTGCGCACATGACTGCAGGGCATAGGGATATTCTTTTCATATGTTTAAGCATACACGCATGCCTAACTACATTGTGAGAACAAAAAAAAATCGATAAAAATGACAGCACAAAACAAGAGAACGCGGCTTCAAGCGCACGCAAAAATATCGTTTGTGATATCCATGCTTCGCTCACAGAAGTTCCACTCATTTTTTCACCTTTGTGTTGGCAAAAAGAAACATGCATTTTTCTTTTGTACTAACCCGCGTCTTCTCTCCTCGGTTGACAGAGGAGATGACGTGCGTGCTGTGCTCGGAGAGTGCCGCGCAAACGTGGAGGCTGTGGTTTGCATGCTCGGATCAGCGCAAAAGCTTCTGGGAACGCTGCTGCTTCTGTCATTCGGCGCCAACATGGGTGTCGTGTGCGCCGTACTCTACTCGCTCACCGATTCTTCGACCCCTGCCAGTTTGCTGATGTCAGGGACCATGTACGCTGGTCTCAACTTCGCCGATGCTCTGGACATCGCCTTCGCTTCCGAGTCGCTTTCCACAGAGGTCAGGTTTCTGTACTGTCACCTCGCTTAATGCTACAGCCCAAGCTTTATAGACGTAGCTGTTTTTGAGCTTTCAGCACCTTAGACAACAGGCCGTAGCAGATCAAATACCTGCACTATGCCAGTTCTCTTTATCAATAGCAAAAATGTGCCCCATTTCACTTTGCAGATTGCGGAGATGAAGTGGACCTTGCGGTCTCTGCCATTTCAGGGCCACTCCAACGAATTCGCCAGAGACGTAAGCATCGTTTCTTTACTAGGGTCGCTTTACCGCCACGGTGCCTCCGTGGTTAGGACACTCTGTTGCTTATTTCAAGGAGGGGCCGCGGCCCGATACAAGTCGCGGCGGCCGCTTTTCGATGTAAGCGATAAGTGTCCTTTACAGATCATATTTTACAGCGCACCAGTAAAACGAAGACCTGGAGAAATAGGCGGCACAAAGGGTATCCTGTGCGTTTATCAGCTCAGTGCATCATTATGTGGGAATTCAGAGTAAATGATGCACAACAAACAAGAGTGGAAATCGGTCTTCTGTTTCGCGATTCTACTTCTTTGTGGGGGCGAAAAGCAAGGCGCCCGTGTGCTGTGCGATGTCAGTGCACGTTAAACAACCCCAGGTGGTCGAAATTTCCGGAGTCCTCCAATACGGCGTCACTCATAGCCTGAGTCGCTTTGGGACGTTAAACCCCACAAACCAACCAAACCAACCATCTACTTCTTTGACCACACTTCCGCGGACTATTCCCGCATTATATCGCCGACGAGAAGACTTTCCCCAAAGTGTCGCTATGGTTATCGCCTTAATCAATTTCGCATTCATCATCTTCAGTTTTTAGAAGCCAATCTCGAGTTGTGGGACGGATAAATTCATTATTATCAGCAACAGCTCGACTCACCTCTAGAAGAAG
Organism: Amblyomma maculatum; assembly: GCA_023969395.1. Lineage (NCBI taxonomy): Eukaryota > Metazoa > Arthropoda > Arachnida > Ixodida > Ixodidae > Amblyomma > Amblyomma maculatum. Next base: position 573,558 of record JAJIZL010020297.1, read on the forward strand.
CTTAAGGATATACGCTCATTTCTAACGTGCCGGACATCAATAAACATTCGCGTTGTTGCGACGTGCACGAAGCGTAAGAGTATTACAGGAACAAATCTTTTGGTTGCATGTTTCCTTCTTTATTTGTTTACTTAAAAACATTGCACGCCTTTAGAGCACGACCAAGCACGATGGGCATAAACGTTCTCAGTACGAATGTGTAAAAAAAAAAAAAGGAATTAGTACAACGTGAAAGTTAACATAGTCAACAAAGCTCCTGAAATACAAACTATATATGCAAATTACCATAGCCTCCTTTATTTTCTATAGTGCTTTATTATTTTTCTATATACCTTTATAGTTTCTCCGTATAATAAAAAGCAGGCTGTGAAAATACAAACAATGAAGAGCATAAAATACGCGTATAAAAATACAGGGTTGTTGAAAGGCAGAATAAAACATACTAATACTTGACTCTGAAAATAAATGCTGTTAACAATCCATCGTACAAAAACAGTCAGCGCTGATTAGAGTGGTTCGTGGTAACTTGTTAGACTCTTAAATAGTGCGTGGTGAAACTGAGTATTTGAAAGAGGTAGTCCTAACACTGTATATATAACGATATAACGATGCGCGCCGTCAGTATATGTATGAATCCCTGCGGGACCACTAAATAAATTTTAATCGAATGTCTTCCCTCCCCTGTTCGGTTTCAGCCGAACAAGTGGGTCTATGACGTTACAGAAAAATTGATTTTAATTGCTGCTTCGCCATTTTAATTCACTACAACAGTAAAGCCAGTAAGCCTCAGGCGCCGTACTAACAACTGAAGGAAAAACAATTTTATTGCACGTTTCTTCATGTTTTACATATGACCTTTGGCGTCATATTCATCGCACGACTATTGAAACCCGAATAAAAACAAGTGAGCAATCAGTAAAATTACAAATTACTTCAAAGTCGCAGACGAGCACAATGTGCTGATTCTTGTACGGTAATGTCTTACGAGTCGTCACAATGAACAAAACACTCAAACTAATTCTGCTCTCTATACTCTTCTAATTAGAAAGGAGTTGAGAACTCGCTTTGCCTACGAACTCTGAACCAATAGCCAAAGAAAGCAGTGACCGAGCGCATATTTTGCTCGCGGTTGTTTTTATCAGGCGTACGAGAAGCATACATACACCTATATAGCCGTGATAACGAACTTCTGTTAAGCCGTTTGTTACGGAAAGAGCTTCAAAACAAGCTACGGGGATGGCGAAACCGACACAGGAACCTTAATCCGAAACCGCTTTTGGAGCCACAGCAGAACATGGCGATACCGTGCGCAGCCGGTAAAAATACGAAAAATATATAGCATGTATACAAAGCATTCGTATCGAGCACGATATCATGTGAAATGTGCGAACGTGTGACCTGTAACAGTGCTATCTAAGAAAATATATATGCTGGGAGAGGTTAATTGTTTAGTTAACGATTCGGCTCCTTTGTCATCACACTTAATGTGTTTCCAAACTTTGTTATTGTTCACAGGTGCGGTCGTTTCACGAAATTCTCGACCCATCATCCATGTTTCTCTCAGCGCACGGCTTTTTTCGTGTGAACCTGGCACAGATGGTTTCGGTAGGTATGTGGTTTTTAAGCAGTGCAATTGTCTGGCATGCGAGGTAGCCACATGGACCAAAGCCCAGTACTGCGTAGAAGTCACCCATCGCGCAGGCCCTTGGGTGATAGCTGCACTCCGTGTGCAAATAGACTAAAATTGTGGATTTAGAATCAAATATCACAGGTATAAAGCTCGAATTAAAGTTGTGGCACACTTGGAAGTTGAGAAATATAGCATATACAAAAAGCGCCATGATGGGCAGCGTCAATTATTTTAGGCAGACTGTCACACAAAAAGCCTATTAGAAGCTTTCGAAAGCTTATGGCTCGTGTCATAGTGAATATATATATATATATATATATATATATATATATATATAGGTCGTGGGTTCGGTCCCCACCGTCGGCACGTTGTTTTTTCTTCTA